>PISW01002257.1:231422-281490 GCA_004023785.1 Mungos mungo | reverse complement strand
TCTCTCCCCCCCCTCTCTCTCCCCCCCCTCTCTCTCCCCCTCTCAAAAATAGATAAACCAAAAAAAAACTTTAAGACATTTAAGAGATTTGTGGAGGTGCATGAAACTTTATTTTTTTCTCAATCCTTATGCAATCTAAATCTATCTCAAATTTCTTTAGAGTACAAGAATGAGGAAGCATTTTACTCATATGTAACCATCTCAAAACTATATTCTTAAGTGGCAGGAGAAAGATGCAGAACAGTATATAAAATATGCTACCATGTAAAAATAAAGTGGTAGGGTTTGGAATTATTTATACATATGTGCATAGAAATGCATAGAATACTTCTGGAAAGTTATACAAGAAACAGACCACATGTAGAAAGGGAAACTAGTGCTTGATAGAGACAGGAGGGAGTATTTTCACTCTATGCCTTTTGTAACTTCTACATCTTGAACTATATTCCAAAAAAAGTAAAACTTTAATTATAAAGATAAGCAAAATTTAAATGATGGAGGGTAAAAATGAATCGCTAACCCCATCTCACCTCAAATAGATTTCATAGCAGAACTTCAGACTTTCTTCTGGGAACTTAATCATCTTACTGATGAATGGAGGCTACTCAGGTAGAATTTGAATATGAAATTCTCTTTTCTTCAACACACACAAACATCTTCCCATGATTTTAATATAATGACATTTCTCCTATAGTTTTACTATTAGATATTCAATCCAAGATGAATTCAGGAGAGAAAACAAGTCTAATGCAGCAATGCGCATTCTGCTAGCTTCTTGCAGAGTCCCAGGTATATATTTTTCAGGTTTCTCTAAGTTGTGGGGGGTAAGGGGGCCCACGAACCAAGGAGTGCAGACACCCTTTCAGGGCTGGAGAATACAGGGCTCTCCCCTGGAACCTTCAGAAGGGAGCACAGTGCTGCTGACATCTTGATTGTAGCCTAGTAAGACAGACCACCGCTTGACTTCTGATTACAGAAATGCAACATAAATTTGTGTTGTTTTAGACCACAAAGTTTGTGACAATTTGTCACAGAAGCAACAGTAAACATATATCATGATAACTAAGCCTATAAAGTAAAACTCATTTTCAGAAATTGTAAAAAATAATAATTTTTCAAATTTTCTCTTGGTTTTCCAGATTATTAATGAAAGCATTTTCAGTAGTATAAGTTGTAAGAACATAGTTGTTTTTACTTCCCCATACCCCTCTCCTAGCCCTCTCCTGCTTTAGTTTCCGTGTTATTGTGAGCTGTAATTTAAGGTTACGTTGGAAGACCACAAAATGGAAAGCTGTCATAAGTGGTTCTCTCAAATTTCCTGGACCTTGGGAAGCAGAATCATGTGACTGCTTTTTTGGTTTGACCTAGTTAATTCTCTACTCATTGGTAGCCTCTGAATTGTTTGTTATGAACATATAACATAATCACCACTTTCTTTTTTAAAAAAAGTTAATAGATTTTGGATCAAAACAAAACACATTTTTATGCATTAAAACTTCTTTCAATGAAAAAGTTTTTCAAGCCCATTTTTTAAAAAGTGATTTTCTTTATCCTGTGATTTGCAGTGAGATCTTTGGGGTTTTCATATTGTCATTGTTTTTTAGTTTTGGTTAGGCTAGAACTCAACATTAAGCAAGTCAAATGTAATAAAGTTAAGACTAAAAAAAGAGCTCATTAGACACGTGTCACTAAAACAATTAGCAAATGTATAAAGTGTTTTTGTCTTTATATTCCTTCTTTCCAGAATTTAATTGTGCATTTAGTTAAGTCTTCTAATCCTGGGGCTATCTTTGAAAAATGTGCGTGTACTTCAAGTCTCAAAGGTCAGAACAAAAAGCCAAACTTTCAACTGTGGTTCAAGCTTTTACTTAAAAATATAGTCTAGGGCAAGAAAAAAATTGATTTGCTCATTCAGTCAAAATAAAAAAATGTCAAGGCCGTCCTGAAAAAACGAAATTATTTTTCCATGACGGAAAAAAAAAAAAACAACGGATACTTTGTTATCTCACACACTGCAGGGTCCACGACGGTGTGTCATGTGTCATCTCTCACTGCGGGCTCCACGACGGTGTGGGACGTGTCATCTCACTGCAGGGTCCACAACAGATTGGGATGTGACATCTTGGTTGGGACCGCGGTGTCACTGGGGAACGTCAGTCAGGAAGAAGACTACAGGTGAATGGTCCTTCGGGAGCAAGTTCGTGACTGGGCAGGGACAACCCACTACTGTGTCCCTGGCCTCCTTAGGGCTGGTGTGCAGGTGAGTAGAAGCGTTTACTGAGGGAGGAGCCAGGCCCAGGGAACGGTCTCTCGGTCTCTCGCAGGCCTGAGCGAGAGACCACAGGCAGTGAGGGCGGGCTGGGCGGGCAGGAGGCAGGCGGCCCAGGGAACGGAACGGCAGGGGGGCATTGGTGAGGAACAGGGAGCTTGAAACTTTCGGACAAACCCTCGAGCCTAAAACTCTTGGCAGGAACAATGATGCTAGAATTTAAACGTGTTCCATTTGAAGCACAGAAAAGAATGGAGGGGCGCCTGCGTGGCTCAGTCAGTTAAGCATCCGTCCTTGGCTCAGGTCATGATCTCAGGTTTGGTGGGTTCGAGCCCGGGTCGGGCTCTGTGCTGAATGCTTGCTCGGAGCCTGGAGCCTGCTTCCGATTCTGTGTCTCCTTCTCTCTCTGACCTTCCCTGCTCATGCTCTGTATTACTTTAACTCAAAAAAAAATAAATAAATAAATGTAAAAGAAAAAAGAATTGGAACAGAAATGTTCAACCTGTATTTGTGAATGAGGACGAGAGTTTCTAACGATATGTGATATCAACATGGGAATCTTGTAAGTGATCATTAAAGCCACAGTAAGACAGTCCTTCAGAGACAGGACATGGAGTCGGCAGGAGGGGACAAAGCTCCCTGGCGAGCGATGTAAACCAACCCTACAGTAAAGCAGTCAGAGGAGTGAAGGCAGGAAGAAGCCCAGAGAGGGAAAAGCAAAATGCAGGCCAAGGCAGGGGAGCATTTCTGAGAGAAGAGCACATTTTTCTGTCGTGTTCTCAGGAATTTGTCTTGGCTTTCAGGCTTTGGAGGGTCCTAACCAGAGGTTGAAACCTCATTATATCCCCTTCCTTGAGGCTTCTGAGAAAACACAAATTTTACATTTGCAAAAATAAGACCACAGATGTCATGAAACATGAATGTTAAGGTGGAAATGGACCCCACCTCACCTTTTATCTAAATCTTCCTTCTTCAGATGAATTTTTTGCTTTCATGAGAGATCCTAACAGATTCACAGCCTCAAAGATGTCCTTGAACATACACAATAAATTTAAGAATTTGAAGACAAAGATGTAGGTATGCCTGTGAAAGATCTAAAATATGATAAGATTTAATAGTTTATGAGAAAAATGGAGAACATTATGCACATACAGTTTTATGCACAGAAATATACCTGTGCTGAATAGAGATTGTGCAAGGAGACAGAAAGTTTTGGGATGGGACCCAGGAGTACCACAGTGTTTTTCAAAATGGCCTCTCCCACACTGCTTTAAAAGTTATTCTTCTATTGTGTATTTGTTTATAATGCTGAACTCTAGCTATTTTCTTTCTTATTGACTGTTTATCTGTCCCAGACTTCACTCTATTACAACACTTTTGTTTCACGCATTTGAGTTCAGCTTTATTACATGACAAATATTTACACATTTTTAACAACCTCAATAAACATGACTCATAAAAGGGACAAGGCAACAATTCAAGAATTATATTACTTACACACACATATTTCTGTTGACTTTGAAAACTAGCTTCAATTACTTACCTATGTTACAGATCTCAAGAAATCTCAGTGGACAATAACAGCAAGAAATCCTTGTCTTTAGACATTCTTTAACCTTACTTTCAAAAGTAAAAAAAGGAAATAGGGAAAAAAGCCAGAGTTTTGTAACTAATAAATGTACTTATCCATACAGTAGAAATACGAAGGAAATCCTTTTCACGGACACCCTCTTAGAATACCAAAATTGGAAAGCTCTAAAACCAAGAACTCAAATAATGAGAGACAGTGCTTCCTACCAGACACATTGTTCTGATCTCTTCCCAATGCCTTTGCTAAAAGATCTGGCCAATCTGGCACCAGATTGAGAGCTCAAGCTTTGCATAAGGCATAGCTGGAGGTGTGGCTCCCTCAACCACTGGCTGTGCAACACACGCCCCCTGTCTATGTACGTGTCAGGCAGGTAACACACTGCCTGGAGCATTGTCAGCACCTAGAGAAAGTTAGCCAGCAATAGCAGCACAGTAAGAATAATCCCCCTAAAGGCTCTGCATGTGAGGAAGAGATAGGTGTCCTTCAATAACCAAATCACCTTTCCTTTGGGTTTCTGCCCTTCTGGGGAGGCCAACGTCAGCAGCATCAAAGGCCACTGATGTTCATATGCCTAGAGCTGTGGGCGAGGTACAAATGCTGAGTCCTCAGCTACTAAGCCCCCTGGGCAGAGCCTCTGTGGTCACACTGGCCTTGCCCTCCCATCCTGCTCAGCCCTTGCATTTCCTGCAGGACATGTGAGTTCTCTGACCATCTCCGTGAGCGCTGCTGGGTTTCTGAGGTCTCTTGTCACAGCTGGACATGACCACGGAAGTCCGCATAGCTCTGCAGAGTTCCTGGCTCTTCTGCATTTGATGAGAACCTCTCAGCCACTTCTGGTATCTCTGAGGACATGTCACGTGCTTGGCACCAAAACCCTGGTGCTAGATTTAAGAAGAGATGGAACATCCCCGCAGGGCAGCTCGCAGGACACTGACTTGCTCTCACATATCCAAATTCCAAGCGAGATCAATGTGGCAAGTACTACAGTTAAACCAGGGATATTAAAAAAAGAGTTTAAGGCACGGCAGAAGAGCAGTAGCAGTAAAACTCAAAAGAATGACATTCCTTGTCCTCTGTATATGATGGCCTCAAGAAATAAACATACTAGCTTGACCTAAAGGATGTAAAATATAACAAAAATAAAAATAGCAAATAGCTTATAATTGCATATATGTGCTGGATATTATCCTGAGAGACTTACATTTTATTTTGCACACTGACGTTATGAGGCAGGTGTTATTATTACTTTTACAGTTGAGGAAGCCAAGGCTGAGAGGATGGGGTAACTTGCCCAAGATCACACGGCAGGAAGCCACATGGAGTTAAAACCCAGATCCAGCACAGGGAACAGCAGGGCCCATGACCTTACTCTGCCAGAATGTGGTATGATGGCCTCTTCCCTGGAATTCCCATGTAGGGGAATAAGACTAAACACTTCACTAGTGAAAAATTACACCGAGAAGCAGGAGGAAGGAAGACGACATATCCAGGCTGTCTGCCCAAACCTACTCACAGCCCATTCATGGATGCAGACTCATCCATCACCCAACCAAATCCAAATATGGTTCCTTACTCTTCGGTGCTGACCACAGTTCTGCACTGGAGATTTCCTGGTACAGAGTAACAGAAATGCCGCAGAATGAGAAGGGAGAGGCGGGAGAGGAGCCTGTCCTTGTGATCTGCCTGAGCGTCAGAGGGTCACGTTCTGAGTCCCAGAAGCACAGTGTAGGCCTCAGGGCAACAAGAGCCTACGCTGGATGGAACCAGGGAGATGTGACCCACGAGCTAATCTAATGTGAATCCGAGATTAGGGCAGTGCACTCTGACCCACTGTTTGAAGGTCATTGTCAATTTTCACTGAGCTGTACAAAGCCAAAGTTTTGCATTTCTTAAAAATATGCACTCGGTTTGCTCATTTTTTAGTCAACCAAATATTAAATGCAAATACATTCAAAACATGATAAAACTTGTGAAACTGTCTCTTCAGAGACAGCAAGAAGCACTGAATGAGCACGACCTTTGTTGTTGGATAGATACTTTGGGTCCCAGAACTGCTGCCCACCCATCCCGGGACGCCCAGGTTACCAACCTCACCCAGCCTGCCAGCCCCCCATTCCAACGAGAAAACAGACAACGCCTGCCCGTGAAAGGGAGACCGAAGGGGATGAACAGTGAGTGTGTGTAGACCGCAGTGCTCAGGACAGATGTGCTCCTTTTTGTCTACTCACCCAACCTAAAAATCAGATGGTGTGTGTGGTCAAGTCCACTCACCTGACATCCACGTAGGAGCAGCCAGCCAGCATGGACCCTGAGGCCTAATGCTGCACACGCTGCCCTAACCGGGGGCTGCTGAATCCTGCCCCTCTGTACCCACATGTGGTAAGCTCTTGTGGTTCCATGGGCTTGACTAAACCTACCTCAGTCTATAACTACCTCTTTCGTTATAATTTAAGAAACTGGCATTTAATAAGCACCAACACTAGCCAAACTGTCATTAAGACTGAATCACTAGAAACCTTTGTTTTCCACAATTTGGAGTTTGGATGGGAATAGCCAAGCATAAAGATACTCACTATACAAGGCTTTAGCCCAGAGGGATTTTTTTTCCTCTGAAAATTGAGGGCAAACTATTTGGCTGTTTTAAAAGCTAAAAATAAATACAGCTTACTGGTTCCAAACACTGTTTGTGGTAGTACAACTCCAAGACCATTTTAGTTTGGAAACAAGCTACATTTGGCATGCAATTAGGCCACAAAAGGGTCTAATTGCTTTTTCAATTTTAAATAACAAAAAAACCCAAAGTATTTGGATTAATAAATTAACAGCTGTACAGTACATTTTCATGCATTTTCATAAGGAAACTAGCCTAACCTGGATGGAGCCTAAGAGATGATCTTTTCAGCCACAGAAAATTACCCAACCAACCACAGTGTTTTACCAAACGTTTCAGAAATCAACATGCAGCATTTACTCAAATGAGTGTTCAAGTCAAAAGAAAAATTAGGTTGAGACCCAACACAGGGCTGTCTATTCAGTGCTACACAGAATGAGTTGAACAAATGGTTTCTGGTTGCTAGGAGCTCACCAGTGAAGACAAAAGACTTAGAACATGGATTAACAAATATAAATTAAATAGTTAGGCAATGTGAGTGTGTTTTGGTAATGTACCCTCTAGGCTCGTATGTAACCTTTGCTTAACCTTGAAGTCACAGAACCAGCCTGCACCAGCCTCCACTTCCCAAGTGCACCGAACAGCCCAGGGCCTGGCAGCTCCCACCATGGCCCCACTCTCCCCTCCTCCCTCCCCACACAGAACCCAGAGCTGCCAGGCCGTGACTCCTCACTGCAGCCCCTCTCTCATGCATCACCCCCGGCCTCAGCGCTCCCGAAGGGTTTTGGCCGGCTGGCCAGTCAATGCGGGTTCCCGAGGGAGGGACGGAGAATAGGTCAGGACAGGGAGCACAGAGAGTGGAGGCCAGGCAGCATTTCCGATCAAGCCACTCTCCTTATTGAGAGACCACGCATGTCTTATATAGGGTAGAAGGCGGGCAGTTGTCGTGAGTTAGTTGCTAGGAAACAAGGGCAGGGACTGCAGCGTCAGCACGCCACCCAAGAGGCTAACAAGAAAGGCTTGGGAGGTAAACAAGAAGGCCTCAGCTGAAGGTGATAATGCAGCTCAGCTGAGCGGGTGGCTGATCTTGCAGGTCAAGGCACGTGTCTTTTCTTCTGGCAGCTCTTCTGGCAGCTCCCGACACCGAAGCACCTGCTCAGCAGCGGTGCACAGCCTTGGCCTTGCGCACGGCCCACCACCAGGTGCACCCCGTCCTCCCCACCAGTGCCTAGACAGCCTCGGATGTCCTGCATGCCCCACCGTCTGCCTCAGGCCTTCGAACACCACAGCTGACTGGTCACCTGCCTTACCCCCAGTTGACCAGCTCCCACCCCAGGGGCAGAGAGGGGGCTGCTTTGAGCAGCCTTCCTGATGCCCCAGAGACCTGGCATCTTCTCCTGGCCACCTGGTGCTTGGAAGGCCCCTGACACTGTACTCTTGTTAGCGATAGGACAAAGCATCGTGCCAGAGGTGACAGGGCTCGGGCCTCCATGAAAACTCTTCCAGTCATGAATCCAGGTGCCCAGCCCTCAGCATCAATGCTCAGTAACCTTAGAAGATCATTTCTGCCAGTAACACGCCCCACACATAGATACTCGTATATGCAAACACACATACACACACACACACACACACACACACACATCATACATACACTCTCACATATGTGCACACATAGCACACACACACACCCAAAACTCATCTTGCTCCTCCCTTACTCCATCTAGCCCAGCAAGCTTCTGCACTAACTTCCCAAATAGCCCTCAAAGTCCCCGAGGGCTGGATCTATGCCCATCACTCCTCAGCGGCTGCTACATGCTAGTTATTCAATGTGGAACTCACTGAAGTTGCTTCCTAGCTTTGAGGAGAAAACAGAGCCACAAAATGAGCAGCACCTTTTTAGTGATATCTCAGTAAAAGTAAAAAATCAAAGTCAATTTTTCTTATTGATGAAAAAATAAATGCACCAGGGCTTTCAGAAACCACTCACATCCTTTCACAGATAGGTTTCCTGACACATTCTTTGACAATAAATAATACAGAAGGAAATTTGTAATGTAAATCGGTGTATGATTTTGCCAAATCTACTACTTTGGGATGTGATATTTCTAAGTGACTATTCAGATGGCTTTTATAGTTTACCTACAGTTTATAAAACATTTCATCTCATTTGACCTTCACAACAGTCTGTACTTTACATAGAATAAGTATCATACTTTCCATTTTTCAGATTCATAAGCAGAAGCTTGGCGTGGAGTTGGGGTAGCAATCCAGGAATAGCCAGCTCAGATCAAGGTTATTTCCTCCATATATCTATAAATCTTTTCTGTTGTACCTTAAAACAAAAATATAATTCATGTGAAAGTTGCAAAGTTAAAAAAAAATCCAAAACAATTCCAGAAGTTGACATCCATATTTATCCACTTCGTGTTAAAAATGGATTTCCCCCACTTCCAAAAGTGAGTCTTTGAATGAGAATCTATGTAATCAATTAAGTCAATAATCTTATTCATTAAACTAAGTAAGAGTGTGGTATTAAAAACTGTTGTCAGTATGAGTAAAACAGGTCAACTGACCCATTCACCATGAATACTTTGACTACATACTCATTTTTCATCAGCTCCTCAAAATCACTTTCAAAACTTGGCCGGGATTGGAGGGGAGACACAGCCACTCAGGATGCTGCAGGATTGCCTCATGAAAACAAATCCTGGCTGTGGTTATGTTGTGGACTGCAGGTTTGTGTCTCCCCACATTCGTATGTTGAAACCCAAGTTCATAATTCAGTATTAGGAGGTGGGGGCTCGGGGGGGTACTTAGGTCATGAGGTTGGACACTTCATGAATGGGATTATTGCCTTTACAGGAAAAGACACAAGATCTCATTGTGGTTTTGATTTGCATTTCCCTGATGATTAGTGGTGAGAATGTAAACTAATGCAGCCACTATGGAAAGCAGTATGGAGGTTCCTCAAAAAATTAAAAATAGATATACCATATGATCCATTAATCCCACTACTGGTACTTACCCAAAGAAAACAAAAACACTAATTCAAAAAGATTTGTGCATCCCGGTGTTTATTGCAGCCTTATATACATAGCCAAGCTATGAAGACAACCTTAGTGTCCATTAATAAATGAATGGTTAAAGAAGATATGGTATGTACATACATATACAATGTAAAATATTGCCCAGCCATTAAAAAGGGGTGCGATCATGCCGTTTGTGACAACGCTGGTAGACCTTGAGGGTGTTATGCTAAATGAAATAAATCGGTCAGAGAGGTGGAATGAATAAGTCGTGGGGATGAAAGGTAGAGCGTGGGGAATACAACAGTGGGATTGTAATACCACTCACTGAATGGAGACAAACGGGAGCGGCACATGGTCAGCATACAAAACATATAGAGATGTTGGATCACCTGACACTAATGTAACATTATGAGTCAACTATACTCAAGTTTTAAAATTCGTTTAAAAAGAAACACAAGAGAACCCATTTCCTCTGTATCCCCGGTCTCTCCCTTCCTCCCTCCCTCCCTCCGCCATGTGAAGACACAGCACAAAGGTGGCCATCTGCAAACCAGGAAGAGGGCTCTCACCAGAACCTGACGATGCTCACACCTTTTTGATCTGGGACTTCCAGCCTCCAGATCTGTGGGAAATACATTTCTGTTGTTAAGTCACCAGTCCACAGTATTCTGTTATAACAGCCTGAAGGAAGACAGGCTCAGTCAACCCAAATATCCCTGTATTAATTTCACACACACACACACACACACACACACGCCTGCTCCTATGATTGCTATCCTTCCACCAGCTTTTCTGTAAAGCTTTATAAATGTGTCGCTAGTGAGTGCCCCAGAGCTATTTAGCAGGCCTAGACTTCCCTGATAAAGAAAAGGAAAGAAAAGGGGTGAGCCCAGCCCCACAGATCTTATATGGGGGTCCTTCACTCAACAAGCATCAATAGGCCTCTCCCAGTCGGAGATGACAAAATGCTTCAAGGGGATGGAGAAGCAGCATAGACTGGAAGGTGAGAGCCAGACCATAGAGGATCATCTCAGGGACCCCTTGGAGAGGCCGCCCTAGGAGCAATCAGTTGCTAGTTGAGGCCAGAACCTAAAATAATTGTTCTAACTTAGATGAACTCCAATCAGTTACTTAATGAGTGAGTTCTGACCAGAACAGAACACCAAGAATATGAACCTTCCCCAAAGCGTGGCCAACACCTAAGACAAAAGACCTATGAGAAGAGCTGCTCCTATTATGAGTGGTGGCTAAAGAGCTGATCAGAGCCGGGAGAGGAGTGGGAAGGCCAGCCTAAGGCATAGAGGCAGGTGGACGCCCCCATGGTCGGCCACAAAAAGAAAAAAGCATTTTACCAACCTGTTCACATTCATAAGTGTTTCCAAATGGAAGGTGCTAGAAAATGCCAAGACCAACATCCTGACTTCTTTCTGAATCTACCACACAATATAAGAAATGTCTCTGCAGTTTATGAGCTAGGGACCAATCCTTCAACTGTGTTTTTATGTTATCATATCCAAGACATTTTTCTTCTCAAAAATTAATATTTCCTTAAGTAATGTAGCTGTTTACTTTGGGTGGGTGTAAATTGAAACCTGTCTCCCATGTGAAAGCAAATGCATCGGAGTTATATCGTGACCTCTAGGGGGTTTGGGGCCCACTGCAGGCCCAGCTCAGGCATTTCTCTGATGCTTTCTCATTTCTTTTTTTGATTTTTGTTTTCTCTTCAGTCTTGGCTGCTCAGGACTACTTCGTTTCTCCCTAGAGATGGTACTTGCAAACTCTGGCATCTTTGGAATGAATGCAGTAAACAGTATGTACAATATCAGCGTTTCTGTGTGGTAGTATTTTGTACCCTATTCCCATTTTGCAGACCCTTCCTTCATTCCCTCTTTTGAATAGCAACCACGCAGGAACCCAAGAGTGGAAGCCCTGTGCCCCTAGGAGCTGTGATAATGACAATGAAGGGAAATGCACAGGTTAAACTAAAGAGAGCTGAAGCAGCCCTGTGTTGACACAATGGCTAAAAAAGGACAGAAATAAACATCAACCAGAATATGGGGCCATAGCATTGAAAATGAAAAAAGAAACCCTAAATGTATAGCCTCAGATCCTTCACATATGAAGCTTCACATAAATTAATCAGAAAAGCCCTTAGGAACTCAATTTTTTAAGTGGGCAAAGGATAGCAACAGACAATTCACAGAAGGTCAAACACTAATAATTAGTAATGTTTGGGAAAGGTTCAGGGTCCCTAATTAATGAGGAAAGTATATTTGACATATCAACCTTGCAAAAAGTATTATGAATTCCAGACCCAATGTTAATGTCCAAGGAGCAAGAAACAAAAAAAAACACAACTCACTAAGACCTGCCAGGGAGAGGGGCATGAGGACGAGCTTTAGAGAAAGCGATTGGCTCAGATGGACCTTTAAAACATTCACAGCCCTTGTCCTAGGAATTCCACTTCCAGGAATCCAATCTAAAGAAATAATCTAAATTGTAGGAAGAGATTTTTTAAATTTACAAACAGATGTAGTTTTCATTATGTGTCAGGCTCTACAATATGAATCCATCACATTCATTTCACCATCAGAAGATAACTATTATTACCCCCATTTTGGTTTTTTGGGGGTTTTTTTTCCATTTTTTTTAATGTGTATTTATTCTTAAGAGAGAGAGATAGACCATTGTGGGAAGCTGCAAAGATTCAGCTGCTTGGCCATTTACTAGTCGGAAATGTCACTCCCTGAGGGGAGTTACAAAAATAGGCAGGGGAGCGCCACTCCCTGTCAGGAGAAGCCAGAAGAACAAAGATCAATCGCCTACAGGCAGGGTGGTATCGGCCCTTCAATGCTGTGCTAAAAACCTTAGTTTGGTTCCTCTTTTACTCCAGCCTTAATCCCTTAACCCCGCTTCCTAGCAACCGACCTAGGTCAGCTGCCTTGTTTTCCCCGCCTTGAAACCTTTATAAGATACAGTGTTTTCTCAATAAAGAAGAAGAGGCTTGATCAGAAACCGTGTGTTGTCTCCACTCTCTGCATCTCCCTCCTGCCCTATTTCTCTCTCCCTCCCTCAGGAATGAACCCGCAAGGATTTACCGCCCCGCCGGCCGGGGCGGCTAGACCGGACAAGTGCCGCCCCAACGTGGGGTGAGTGAGGGAACACGACAGACCATGAGTGGGGAGGGAGGTGCAGAGAGAGACACAGAATGTGAAGCAGACTCCAGGCTCTGAGCTATCAGCACAGAGCCTGATGCGGGGCTCAAACTCATGAACCATGAGATCATGATCTGAGCCAAAGTCAGACGTTCAACTGACTGAGCCACCCAGCCACCTCTACCCCCATTTTGTAAATGAGAAATCGCAGACACAAGGAAGTTAATCAATTTGCCCAAGGACGCACAGATAAGAGCAAGATTTGAAACCTGGCCCCCTGGGTCTAGAGGATGTGCTCCAAGGAACTAAACCTCTGGCCATGTGTGCTCTGTCTTAGTGCAATTCTAATAGTGAAGAATCCAAGAGAAATGAAAGTCTAGCCATTGGAAACTGGTAACAACAGTATAGAATCTTCACAGAATAGGCTGCTAACACATCATTAAAATAATTGTCCATGCACACTTTTAAGAGCCTGAGAAAATGTTTCAATAAAATTAGTAAAAATGTAGAGTACAAAATATCATCTTCATTTTAACTAAGTGCATACAGAAAAGAGAACAAAGAAAGGATGCCAACAAAGGAACTTTTCAAGGTGAAGGACACATCCCATTACCTTAACTGTGGTCAAGTTTTTACAGTATATGCACATATCCACTCATCAAATCGTATACATTAAATACGTGCAGGGTTTTGTCTATCACTTACACCTCTGTAAAGCTGCTTCTTCTTTTTTTTTTTTTTTTTAAGAAACTATGTGGAGATGTTTACCCTGGATGTTTTGTGGGGAGGGGATAATGGGAGGTTTTTTCCTGCGACTTTTTACTTTTCTGTTTTCCTTTCACTAGGTATTTTCTGTTTCTGAAATCAGAAATAAATGGCCTCCTGCCGGGTGCACAGGTGGGCTCTGGAGCTGTGGAACAGGCATGTTCCTCGACCCACTAGGGCCGTTTCTAGATTCAGGGAGGTGGTTTTAACTGCCTTACCATATATTTCTCCACACGTTTTAACAGTTATCCTCGCCAAAGGGCTGCTCTTGCTGCCTTCCTGAGGAACCCGGGACCCTGCCTGCTGGGGCCTGGGAAAGCCAGTGCCATGGCGAAGAGGGCGTGTGCACACCCACCTTCACGCCCATACACACACGTGCACAGGCGTGCACAGCAGCACAGGCTGCGACGCAGGCACCGAGTGCAGTCTCCGGGTGCCCCTGGGAGACCGAGCCAGCCTAGCTCCCTGGCTACCTGCCTGGGACCCCGGAGCTCCCGGTCCCGTCCCTGGAGCCCTGCAGCGCATTCGGCTTATTCAGTTGGCCCTGGCCGTGCCCTCCCCACATTCCCACACAGCCTCCCCTTACCCCTGGGCTGCTTCCCCGACGCCAGGGCTGCACACCCGGATGTCTGTCCAGGAGCACAGACAAGGTGCTGGGTCTCCCGGCTCAGCTCTGCTCCTGGCGTCCTCTGAGATCTCACGCCCAGGACGTACTCCCCAACCTCCGTGCCCATCACCTCCTTCAGAAGGACACTCATAATGCCTGTATTGATCTGCTCTTGGTGACCTCTTAGACTTTATATACTCTTTTTCACTCTTTTTTTCCGTTTGCTCCTCTGACTGGAAAATTCCCAGTGGTCTTGCTTCCAGTTTGCTGATCCTTTCTCCTGCTTGATCTAGTCTATTGCTAACCCTTTCCAGTGAATTATTCAGTTCAGGTATGTGTTCTTCAGTCCAAGATTTCTATTTGGTGCACTTTTTTATATCTTCTTTGTTGAAACCTTTGTTTTGCTCATGTATTGTTCTCCTGCCCTCATTAAGTAACTTTATGATGGTTAGAATAATTTGCCAGGTAAATTATATATCTCCATCTCATTAGGGTCCATTTCTAAAGATTTATCTTGTTCCTTTGTCTGGGACACATTTCTGTGTCTCTTCATTTTCCTTGACCTTTTTGTTGGTATCTGCACATTAGAAAACACAGCTACTTCTCCTGGTCTTTCAGGAGACCCCATATGGAGTGGAGTTGGAGAGGGGCTTTGCCAACTGCTTTGTGCCGGTTCAGACTGCTGTCCTTGTTCACACGGGTCCTCAGCACCTAGAGCATGCCTGTAGATTAGCACTCCAAGATGGGTAAGACAGAAGCCAATCCCTCGGCACCCCAGAAAAGTTGGAACCCTGGATGTGCATCCAGCTCTTTCCCCCTCAAGGAAGAAGCAGGAGCTGAAGAGTTCCTTCCTATCTACGGCTCTGTGACAGGGGTAGGGATATGGCAAGAGGATGTCTCAAACATTCTTCCCAGCTTTGATTTCCTACTTTCCCACAGTGCACAGGCCATTCAACTGGTTTCTGAATTTCCCACAGAAGTAATTTTTCCATGGGCTGTTGTTGAAGCGGTGAGTTGAGGGGTAAGGTGGGGAGAGCCCAAGGATCCTTATTTCACCATTTTGATGACATCATCCCTTTTTCAAATAATTCTAACATCTTCATCATCTTTGTTTTGCCACATATTGTTTCTCTTTTTTCATCCAATTTGAGATCGTCTGGCTCTTGGTATGATGAATAATTTTTTTCTCTCTTTTTTTTATTAATAGTTTATTATCAAGTTGGTTTCCATATAACCCCCAGTGCTCTTCCCCACAAGTGCCCTCCTTCATTACCATCACCCCCCTTCCTCTTTCCCTCTCCCTCTTCAGCCCTCAGTTTGTTCTCAGTATTCAAGAGTCTCTCATGATTTGCCTCCCTCTCCCTAACTCTCTTTCCCGCTTCCCCTCCCCATGGTCCCCTGTTAGGTTTCTCCTGTCAGACCTATGAGTGACAGCATATGGTATCTGTCCTTCTCTGCCTGACTTGTTTCGCTTAGCATGACTCCCTCTAGGTCCAGAGACTATAGATGCTGGCAAGGATGAGGAGAAACGGGCACCCTTCTACACAGTTGGTGGGAATGTAAACTGGTACAACCACTCTGGAAAACAGTGTGGAGGTTCTTCAAAAAATTATCAGTAGAACTCCCCTATGACCCAGCAATAGCAGTGCTAGGGATTTACCCAAGGGATACAGAAGTGCTGATGCACAGGGGCACATGTATCCCAATGTTCCTAGCGGCACTTTCAACAATAGCCAAATCATGGAAAGAGCTTAAATGTCCATCACCTGATGAATGGATCAAGAAGATGTGGTGTATATATATACAATGGAGTACTACATGGCAATGAGAAAGAATGAAATATGGCCATTTGTAGCATGATGAATAATTGAAAAGTTATTTTTTAATGTTCATTTTTGAGAGAGACAGAGTGTGAGCGGGAGAGGGGCAGAGAGAGAAAGAGAGAGAGAGAATCTGAAACAGCTTCCAGGTTCTGAGTTGTCAGCATAGAGCCTGACACAGGGCTCAAACTCACAAACTGTGAGATAATAATCTGAACAAAGTCAGACACTTAACCAACTGAACCACCCAGGCGCCCCTGATGAATGATTTTTAGTTGAACACCAGACCACTTTCATATCATGTTATGAGACTCTGAATCCTACTGAAGCTCTATTTTAGCTGGATGTCTCTGACACCAACCCAGCACAGGAAAGAGAGGTGGCACTGCACAGTTACTAGAATAAGAGTTAGGAGTCCCGGTGCCCAGGGCACCTGGCTGGCTCAGTCGGTTAGTCTTCCAACTTCAGCTGAGGTCATGATCTCATGATTCGTGGGTTCAAGCCCCCATGATGGGCTCTTTGCTGACAGCTCAGAGCCTGGAGCCTGCTTCAGATTCTGTGTCTCCCTCTCTCTCTCCACCCCTCCCCCACTCATGCTCTGTCTCTGTCTCTCAAAATAATAAACATTTAAAAATTTAGTAAAAAAAATTTTTAAAGAAGGTTAGGTTCCCTACTTGGTCACCAATGACACCCACAGTGAGGAGGAGGTTCGAGATCACCAACTCCACTAACATTACTGGGGAGTGGCCTCATTACCAGTGGGTAATGGGTGAAGTGCTGCCTTTCCTAGGCCTCCTTTGACAATACCCATCAGGAAGAAGAAGGGACATTAGTTACTGCCAAGTGGGGGTGGCACTCCAGTTTCCCCACATGGCCACCACTGACAGTGCAGGGGGAGAGGAGCTCCGTGTCACTGGAGTCTTAGAGCGCCTCACGAGGGCTTCAGGAAGGTGGATGTCTTCACACCCCATCCAGCCATTTTTGGCATGGGTGTGCCTGGAGTCACAATTTTCTCTGTCCTGTTTGGCCAGAGTGAATACTTTCTAAGAGTGTTTTTGTCTTGCTAAGGTCCCCCTTCCCTGGTCCTTTGACTGGAGGTGGTAGGGTTTCACTGGAGCTTTTACTTTGTCTGAAGTCATTGCCATTTCCAGGTGTCTGTCCTCTACAACTCCAAGTCTGGGACAAGTGAGGCACAAAGAAAATGCAGGGAACTCACTACTGTGTTGTTCCTTGGGTTCTAAGTTCCCTATCGAGGCAATCTTTGCTCTACCTTTCAGAGTCTTCTTACGTTTGTTTTACATATAATGTTAAAGACTTTTAGTTGCAGCTAGCAGGAAAAATGGCGGAAAGTACATCTATTCCATCTCTCTGGAAGAAGTTTCTGGGAGGCTTTTCAAAAATAATCATGGACACTTGTTGGGATGAGCACTGTATGTTGTATGTAAGCAGTGAATCATGGGAATCTACCCCCAAAACCAAGGGCAAAGTGTATATACTGTATGTTAGCCAATTTGACAATAAATTATATTAAATCATCATCATGGAAACCTACTACTAAAGCCAATAGCACACTGTATACACTGTATGTTAGATAACTTGAAAATAAATTACATCTAAATAAGTAAATAAATAAACAAACAACAGCAAAAAAAAATACCTATGCCCAACCCCCCTCTAAAGACTCTGATTAAATTAGTTTGGAGTGGCGCCTGGACATTAGGAACTTCAAAAGCTTTCCAGATGACTCCAATGTGCACCCACAGCCAAGACCCATCATAGACAGCTTTGTCTCTTGCAATTGTCATCTACAGGCCAGCTTGTAATGCCCAAGTTTTATCTTTTACCCACACTTTTCCCCTGAGCTATAGACCTCTACGTCCAGCTGCCTACTTGATAATTATTATCTGAGAAATTTAGACTACCAGAGAGTTGAGGCTTGAAGGTACCTCAGAACTCAGAAATAACTATCTGC
The DNA here is from genome assembly GCA_004023785.1 of Mungos mungo. NCBI lineage: Eukaryota > Metazoa > Chordata > Mammalia > Carnivora > Herpestidae > Mungos > Mungos mungo. The sequence continues at coordinate 263,668 of PISW01002257.1, read as the reverse complement.
ACCACCATCCCCAAAGCACCCACTCCTCCACCAGCCTTCCCCACTCCAGACAGCACCGTCCATCCAGTCATGCAGTGCAGATACCAGAGAGCCATTCATGAGGAGCCTCCTTCCTCCACCAACCTTTCCCCCAATGGTCCAATAAGAGAAACTCGTATCAGATCCGCCAGCCCCTTATTCAATGAGGGGCGAAAGTCTGAGGCAAAGGGAAAATGTGGTATTTTTGCAATATATGTGATTTTTTTATTTTTCAATTGTTAGTGTTATTCCAGAACGTTAAAGTAGCAAAAAAATATTGAAAATTTAAAAGGCACGTTATTAAGGAATAACGTCAGTCAGTTAAGCCTCCAACGCTCAATCCTGGCTCAGGTTATGATCTCACGTTCCTTGAGATCAAGCCCCACACCAGGCTCTGTGCTGACAGTGCAGAGCCTGCTTGGGATTCTCTCTCTCCCTCTCTTTCTCAAAATAAATAAACTTAAAAAATAAAATTTAAAAAGGCAGGTAACTAAAACTCGTAACTATTTTAAGTTTAAATTTTTTATTTATACCACAACGGAATTGAGTATAATTTTACTTCCCTAACTTCAGTGAAAGCGAACCATCATCACTCATCATCAGGGAAATACAAAGCAAAACTGCATGGGGTCTCACCTCACACCTGCAGAATGGCTAAAATCAACAACACAATAAACAATAGATATTGGCGAGGGTGACGTGAAAAAGGAACCCTTATGAATTGCTGGTGGGAATGCAAACTGGTGCAGAAAACAGTATGGAGGTTCCTCAAAAAATTAAAAATAGAATGTTCCTATGATCCAGTAATCACACTACTAATATTTATCTAAAAACTACAAAAACATGAATTCAAAAGGATACATGCACCCCAATGTCTACAGCAGCATTATTTACAGTAGCCAAACTCTGGAAACAACTCAAGTGTCTATTGATAGATGAATGGATATAAAGTGGTGTATATGTATATACGATGGAATATTAGTCATCCATAAAAATAATGAAATCTTGCCATTTGCAGCAACATGGACTGAGCTAAAGAGTACAATGCTAAATGAAATAAGTCAGTCAGAGAAAGACAAATACCATATGCTTTCACTAGTATGTGGAATTTAGAAACAAAACAAACAAGCAAAGGGAAAAGAGAGAGAGGGAAGTCAAGAAACAGACTCTTAACTATAGAGAGCAATGTGGTGGTTACCAGAGGGGAAGGGAATGGAGGCACGCGTTAAATACGTGGTGGGGATTAAGGAGTATACTTATTGCAGTCTTTAAAAATTGAATTCAAAATTTTTTTATTTTTTTAACATTTATTTATTATTGGGACACAGAGAGAGACAGAGCATGTGTATGGGAGGAGCAGAGAGAAGAGGAGACACAGAATCTGAAACAGGCTCCAAGCTCTGAGCTGTCAGCACAGAGCCTGATGTGGGACTTGAATCCACAAATGGTGAGATCATGATCCGAGCCAAAGTCAGACGCTCAACTGTCTGAGCCACTCAGGTGCCCCAGAATTTTTAAAATTTCAAAAAGAAAGCTAACTCATCAACAATAGCTCCAAAATCTACTTCTATTTTAAGGTTATAGCAGAAATCAACCACTTAAAAGACATACAAACATGTACATAAGGGCACACATTTCTCCCCTTGCCATAGACTCCAGTATGGCTTGGCATGGCATTGTGACATCCTGTCTTTATTTATGCCTTTCATAGTTTGCTCATCCAGGAATTCTTGTTGCATCAGTATTGATTTCTTTAAATATTGCATTAGTTATGTTGATTACTTAGTTTTTGACATCCCTTAAATTTTGTGCCTGAAGCAAGCATCTTACTCTTCACCCCATGATGCCAGCCCTTCCCCAAGTTCTTAAAGGGCAAATTTCCTAACAGGCACATGAGGACTCCATGGGCCTGGCCCCTATCTACCTCTCCAGCCACATCCCATGGGCCACTGCCCTGTTCTCTCTGCTCCATCACACTGGCCTCTACTGGGCTCCCTCCCATCCACAGCCTCTGCACATGCTCTTCTCTTGTCCAAGAGGCTCTCTCTCCCTGCAACACGTCCTTCTCACTCCCCCATGCACCCTGATTTCCTTTGTTGAACATTACTACAGATCTGTTTTCTTCACAGTTCTTATCTAAGTTTTTTATTGTACATTTACTTTATTTGATTACTTATCAATGTGTAGAGAGCCCACTGCGCTGTGTCATCCCATCAGAATATGTCTACATCACTGACTGTCGCATTCCCAGTGCCAAGTACAGGGCCTGACACAGGGTAGATATTCCATTCCTATTCATAGAATGAATGAATGAATGAATGAATGACTAGGTTCACATGAACAGCTGGGCTCTAGCACATGAGGTGAACCAGGCCTACAGTTTGTCCCAAGGACCACTCAGCACCAATTCAGCAGGATAAAAACACGGAGGTAAAATGAAACAGAGTCCTATAGACCAATAATTCACAGAAATCCCAGATTTAATGAAATTCTGCCTGACTTTCAACTTAGAGTATACCGATATGCATTGATAGAATTTCTAAACCAGAATCTTCTAGTTCTATTTCCCAAGCTTTTTACCCATACCAATTTTTCATGGAATAACTTACAGCACAAGTTTCACAACTGAATTTGTTAGGAACAGACAAATTAATAAGGGGGCTCAAACTCCTCATCAATCAAGGGACAGAGAAGGAAGGTTCTGCAAATGTACTATTTGTTCTTTATAGTAATATTTTTATGAGCATAACATCACTTTTTAATTGTGCTATAGTATGACATGATTGTAGATTTATAAAATATTGTGGCTTATTTGTGTATTTTAAGTATTCTCATATATTTTTCCAAATTTATCGAGGTATAATTGACAATCGAGGTAAGATGTACAATGTGGTGACTTGATATACATATACATTATGAAATTATTACCATAGTCAAGCTAATAACACATTCATCACCTCACAATTATCTTTTTTGTGTGTAGTGAGAACACTTAAGATCAACTCTTAGCAAATGTCAAGTATACAGCAGTATTACTGAGTATACATATAATGAGTGTACATATATTGAGTATAAACCACGCTGTACATTAGATTCTCAAAACGTATTCGTCTCATAACTGAAAGTTGGCACAAATTTCCTTATCCCTCATCCCTGGCAACCAGCATTCTATTCTCTGCTTGTATGAGTTAGACTTTTTCAGATTCTACATATAAGTGAGAGTAAATAATATGTGCCTTTCTGCGTCTAGCTTATATCACTTAGCATAATGTCCTCCAAGTTCATCTGTGCTCTTGCAAATAGCAGGATTTCCTTATTTCGTATGGCTAAACAATACATATACCATGTTTTCTTTATCCATTTACCTTTTTAAAGCTATAGTAATCGAAACACTGTGGTATTAATCTTTGACAAAGTTTCCAAGAAGACACAATGGAGGAAGAAGAGCCTCTGTAACAAATAGTGCTGGGGAAAATAAATATCCACATCAAATGAAAAAGAATTTAAAAATTAACTCAAAATGGGTTAAAGACTTAAATGCAACACCTGATACCAGGAAACACAGGTAAAAATCTTGACACTGGTTTTGGTAATGATTTTTTTGGTTATGATACCAAAGCACAAGCAACAAAAGCAAAAATAAGTTGGGATTATATCAAACTAAAATCTCTGAAAGATATCTACAAAATGAAAGGACAGTCTACAGAATGGTAGAAAATGTCAGCAAACCAAATTTCTGATAAAGACTTAATACCCCAAATAAGTTTTATTTGTACAACTCAATTGCAAAAAAAATTTTTTTAATAATCTAATTTTAAAATGGGCAAAGGTCTGAATAGACATATTTCCAAAGAAGATATATACTGGTGGCCAACAGGTACATGAAAACGTGCTCAGCATAATTAATCATCAGGGAAATGGCTACCATCAAAAACACAAGATATAAGTACTAGCAAAGATTTGGGAAAAGACACTGTGCCCTGGTGGTGGAAATACAGCTGCAGCACTATGGGAAACAATGAGGAGGTGTCTCAAAGAATCAAAAATAAAACTATGATCCACCAACTGCACTTCTGGGCATAATGCCAAGGAAGAGGAATCTATATCTCAATGAGTCACCTGCACACCCATGGTCACGGCAGCATTATCATAATAGCCAAGATATGGAGACAGCCTACGTGTCCAGTAAAAATGAATGGATAATAACAACTGATTACGTCTTACTCTCTGGTCACTTCCAGGTGACTGAAGGAAATTACTTCCTTGCCTGGATTGTGTGGTAAAATCTTTTACTCGGGACATGGGTACTTGGGACTCCTGATCTTGCTAAAATTCATAAAAGAAAAAAAAAGGAACTCCAACCTTGGACCTTCAGTAGATGGCGTGATTACGACTGAGAATCAAGCCAGCCTCCCAGGGCCCCAGGGGCTTCCTCTCCAGTTCCCCTGTCTGTTCAGTCAGCTAACACGGCCGTTGCAGTCCTCTCCCCCACCCTCAGCACCACGGTCTCTGGGCTCCTGGCTTCACACCCGATACGTTGTGTCTGGAGAATTCCAGCCCATGATCCCAACTGCCAACTACATTGCTGTTGGTCCCCAAATCTCGACCATTTCAAATTCAAAATCAACATGTCCACAAACGAAATATAAATGCCTCATCTTTTCCTCCCCACACCTGTTTACTTCAAGCCAGCTTACATAAGCTACAGCACCCAGTAAAAGATGACAGTGTGGAGGGAAAAGCCATGAAAGGAACTAAAATACACAGTTGTTCTCTTTTCTCCAGTCTCCCTCTCAACTTGTCATGGGGTTTGTTACTTCCTACCTGAAGTTGTTCTAGGTTAACAAAAATCGCAATTTTTAATTATTAGAATGAATTTTACCCTTTATCTTTATGCTGTGAAATGCCAGTTTTAAGTGCAAATACAGGAGCCTTTAACTCAGGTGGAATCACAGAAATTACACAATTTTCACTTGGTAACTTGCGCATACACTCACATTTTCGTCTTACAGAGACTGGCAGCGCCACACAAGACAAACTGCTCTGTTTCTAACTGGGCTCCTTGACATCGCACACCCCACCAACCCTCCACCTTCTGCTCAGCGACGAGTAAGGGAGGACTGTCCCTTTCCTGCAATGTCATCACTTTCAGCAAATACAGGGAAGAGCAGAAGCAAGGGTAGGACGGAGGTTCTTGGCCATTTGTGTTTCCTGGCATGTCATTGCCTTCCTTCTGCATTCTCAGCAACTTCGGATTTGATCGGCAACTGTGGCCTCTGGGGCCATTGGCCACGGACATAACACGCTAATCATGTCCTCACTTTGGGTAGGTCCACTGAGATTCTGCACTCATGGCGCGTCTCAAACAGTGTGTGCCCAGGGGGCAGCCAGGAACAACCCCAGACTCCTTTGCTCACAAGCACATTCCATCATCCCACCGATGGAAAGCTATGAATTTCAGGGCAGTGGCAGCTTGGAGCCTGAGCTCCTTCTGAAAGAGGGGCCATGTAGCTCCCCTGACTTCCATGCCTCAGGGAGGGACAGCAATGACGACCTCAGGAGCCACCAACCTGAGGGTCACCTGACTCCTCCTCTGCTGACTTCTCACCACACAAGGACCCAAGCAAAGCCTGCCAGAAGGGTCCCCTCTCTTCTTCCCTCCCTTACTGCCTCTAGGCCTTTGGATGCCCTATAACTTTCAGGGTCCCGAGCGCCACCCCTGCTGTCTGCCCATCCAGCCTTTCAACAGGAGCCAGCAATCTTTCTGAATTGGAAAGGGTTGTCACAAACACATACACACCAGTGAAAACCCTCCATCCCTTCTGGGATTCAGTCCCTATTCCTCAGCACACTTCACTCTGTCCTGGTCTCTAGCCCTTCCTGGCACAGCCCTTGGTCTTTCCCCTCTGCTTCCTCCCACCCTCTGCCCAAGTCACCCCCTGGCCTCTACTTTACCTGCCTCACTTCTCCCCAGCCTTCCAGGCCCGGTGCAGGGCTGATGGTCCTCACGTCCAGTAAGTGGTCCTCCTCTGTGCTAACATCAATCACAGCACCATTAAGCTGTGTATCAATGATTCACTTCCCAGTGTGCACTGAACAACTCGGGGACAGGGACGGCGATTTTCATGCCATGATCCCAGCACCAAGTCTGCACAGAGCAAGGCAAGTAACCCTCCCAGGGCGGGAGACAGGTCTGCTCCTGAGGTCTGCCATCAAACGCTGTGTGCTGTTTGGCAAATCACCTCACTGTTCTGGGTGCCTTTACCTCGCAAATCTGAGTACCGCGTTAGCCGGTGGCAATAATGCTTGCACTCACAATAGCCACCGTTTGCGTTTTAGGCTTTGGGCAACACATGACCTCTACCCACACACAACAACCCCGTTTTTCAGACGTCTAAAGTGAGACTGGAGGCTAAACACTCGTGCCACGTGGTGCTGGTGAAGCAGAGCCGAGGAAGGGGGCACCGGGCGCCCCTCACTCCTCTCCTCTGCCGTTTCAGAGCCGCTGCTTTGCCCGTCTCCCCTCCCAACCCGCACCCCGGCTTGGCCCCCGCAATGCAGAGCTGGCGGTGCAGGCCGCAGGCGGGCCCTCGCGGGTGGACTGCGCCCCTCCGGCCCTGAGTGAGTCTGATTAGGTTCCGTCTGCTCCTTCTCTCTCCTCGCTCTCTCTCCGAAGGGCCTGGGGGCGCTGAAATCCTGTGGCTCTTATGTAACCCCTGACTCACTCTAATTCAGCCCTTTGCCCACCCCGCCCCTCTGCCTCTATCCGCGGGATGCAGAGCCCGGCCGGCATGGGGTGGCCATCTCTGGTTTCCTGCAACCTGCACACCTCGGGGACCCCTGAGCCAGGCGTGCATCCCCGGGGCAAGCCAGCCAGGAGGGGCCCGGCCTGGGAAGGCGCAAGGCAGCGAGAATCCGGCCTTGCTGCAAACGCTGAACCCCGGGATTAAAGCCACCGGGCTTAGCAAGACCGGAGGCTGTTAGGCGGGCAAGGCCAAGTGTTCGAACCCGCCTCTCCAGCCCTGGAAGCCCGCGGCGCTGTTCTCACGCTGACCTCGATGCAAGGAAGCAGCGGCCTAAGCCAGGGGAGCAAGCATCTTGGCAGCCCCCACCACGGGCTTCTCAGAATTGCCGAGTCTTCTTCCAAACGAACCTCAGGAGAACCACAATTTTAAAACTTACTTCATCTGGGAGAGTCCGAATTATTTTGGCAGTTCTCTGGAAGGGGAAAAAAAAGACAACTAATCCCTTCCCTACTCCCCCCCCCCCATGACAAAAAGAAAGGTTACGACATAAGGCCTATTGGAGCCGGTTACAGAAACACATTTGAAGATCCGCAGTGTTGCGCAATGTGTGAATTTGGAGCAGTAATTTTGAGGCTAAGTAAACGTCTGGAGACTTTATGTAAAATGTCCCTTTGTCTCGGCCCAGCCAAACTGGCACCTCAGGGTCACAGGAGGGGCCTCTGTTTCCTCCACGACATCTGGACGCTCTGGGTGCACAGAGTTACCCTCCGGGAATCTGAGATGAGCAGAGAGGCTAGTGCTCTTCTAGGGGCCTGAGGGCTTACCTCACTCTCTGCGGGGAGAGGGGCACTAACCAGGCTCCCCCGGCAGGTCACCATGCATGCGGCATAATTCATACACCAGGTAGTTCTCTGACGAGTCTCGCCATAATTTATCCAAGCAAAATCTCAAGCTTGCATAATAATATCATACATTTGCATCTTTAATACCATGTCATTTCATGTTACTACACATTAAGAAAGGCATATCAAAACTTGAAATATCCCAGGGAGGTCAATTAAAGTGTGAGGAGGGACTTCCATATGAGAATAATTTGGAAAAATGATGACCGAGCACAAACGATTAAAATTTGGTATCACAAAGGGTAATGGGAGCCAAATGTGAACATCCTCCCCGAGTCCCAGGGTGCTGGGCCGAGAGATGCACTGCGAACACCAGGGGGCCGTTCGACGTGAGCACAGGGAGTGGGTGTCAAACACGGGACCCACGAAGTTCAGACCCTCGGCCGTGGTCACCGCGGGTCCGCACATTCACCCATCCGTCCATCCTTGTGTCCAGTCAGCAAATACTTCTGGAGGGAGCACAGTCCGTGCCCTCGGTGAGTCAGGATCTCGGGAGAAACGGGGTTCAGGTCAGCTGTGCAGAATCTGGGGGCACCTACGAAGTGCCAGGAGCTGTCCCAGGGAGTCCCCACAGGAGAGGTGCTGTGACCGAGGCTGGCCCCTGGGATAACAGAAGCGCGTAGACACAGTCAGAAGCGCCAGGCAAGGTACCCTGAGGAGGTCCAGAAGGGCTCGGGGAGAGGTCATGTCTGAGCGGAATTTCAGAGATGATTTAAGAACAGTCCGTGAGGGGGAAGGGAGGTGGAGACGTCAATGGCTGGAGCGCCTCTGCTGACCACTGGCTACAAGGAGACCCAGAGACGGCCGTCCAGACCTCTACGTCTAGATTTTCCCCAGTTGCACAAGGCACCCCTTACAATGAATCTTGTATTCCACAGCACACATAGTGGGGTTACTTCTTTGATCAAACCCTGACTCATACAGTTGTATATACTCTTCACCTCATACTTCCTATCCAATGCACCCCATAAGAATTGTGTCTCCATTTCTGTCTGGAAAAGCTTTTGAAGTTCACCTGTAGCCTCAAATTCCCAGCCCTGTGGCCTACTGTTTGTTTGCATTGAACTTGCTGTCTAAGCAGCATGTGGAACCACCCATGACCGCCCTCTTTGTGAAATGTGGCTTTTCTCTCATTCTCTCCTGGCCTCTTCTCTTGTATGTATTTTCTGTCCCATCCCCCTCTTCCTAACGTCTAATTTCCGAATGCCCTACGGCTTGGATCTTGGTTCTGATCCTTTCCCTGTGGACACAGACTCCCCCGCCGACCTCACCCGCTGTCCAGGCTACATCATGACTTCCAGCACCAGCCAACATCCCCCATCCTCATCCCTCGTCTGAACTCTTACTCGTATCTGGAGCCTTCTTCCTGATACCTCCAGGGCGATGTCTAATCGGCATTGAGCCAACCAGCTAAACCCTGAACTAGCCCTCTGCTACCAAAAACGCATGCCTCTGCAGCCCCCGCGTCTCAGGGAACACCACCGCCCCGTTGGTCAGGCCACAACTCCGGGGGTTTTCTTGGTTCTTCCTTTTCCTCCCCTCACTACTCCTACATTAGCAAATCCTGGACACTCCGCCCCAAAAATGTCCTAGGTGGAACTCCTCACATCTACTCCTCCGTTCTAACCTACACCTTCCTCTCCTCCTCAGATGCCTGCACCACCCCCTAATGCCTCACCTAAGAGGTCCTCAAGCCTAATCTCGCCTCTACCCAACTTTCATCTGTTCAAGACTCCAAATGCATGTGTTGCAGTCACCAAAAATATTTACATCCCCATGCCAGCCACCCCTTGTCTACCACTCATCTCCTACCATAAGCACGGGTTGCCAACAAAACATCTAGCCCACACAGGTGCTGGTTAGTGCCAATTCTCTTCCGGCCAGCTCAGGAAGGAGCACACAGTCTGGTGCAGTGCCTTCGTCTGTTCAGGCTGCTATGACAAATACCGCAGACTAGGTGCCTTGTAAGCATCAGAAATTTATTTCTCACAGTTCTATGGCTGGAACTCCAAGATCTAGATGTTTTCCTGGTCACAGATTTCTTCTTGTACATTCACACGGTACACAGAGTAAGGAAGCCCGCTGGGATCTTCTCTAAGGACATTTAGCTCATTCCTGAAGGCTTCACCTTCATGACCTAATCACCTGTCAAAGGTCCCACCTTCTAAAACTATCACCCTAGGCATTAGCATTTCAATATATACATGCGGGGAATTATGAACATTTAGACCAAGGCATACAGCAAGTGAGATTAGTGACAAAGTCTGCTGGGGCTTTGAGGAATGATTTCCTCAGGAGAGGGGGTCCCAAGAAGAGAAGTCCTTCCTTTACCACTGCATATTGCCATGCCCGGATTTGACCCCGGGGTCCTGGGTTCTTATCATTGATTGAATAAAGCAATCGCCAAGGACAGAAGCACATTGCAGAAAGATGGAAAAGTTCTGGATCCTTGATGATGATGTTGACTCTCAGTCACATGACTTCAAAGCCCACCTATTTCTAAGCTTCCTAAAATCATAAATCACAAATGTCCTTATTTATGGTTTAAGTCCATGTTAGTTGGGGTTTCTTTTACAAGCACTCAAAGACAACATGAAGTGATCCCTATCTTCATCACGCTCAGAATCACTGGCCTTCTTTTCATCTCTAAAACATAACAAACTTGTTCCCAAAATAGGACTTTTGTGCTGCTTGTTTTTTGCTTGGAGTACTCTGTCCCAGAATGTTCACCTACACTAGCTTAGTTCAAGTACCACCTAGCAATAAGATCTCCCTGACCTCCTTGTTGGAATAGCACCTTCCTCCTTACCCAGACTTTCTGTTTTATTTCTCTCTTTTCTTTCTCCATGGCATTTCTCATTACATTATATTATATATTTGTCTATATGTTTATTTCTGCTCCTCTGCCAGAACGTAAGCTCCATGAGGATAGGAATATGGTCTTATGGACATATTGGACAGCATGCATACTAGAGCCTGGTGTAGTAATTGTTCAATAAATATCTTTGGAATGAATAAAATGTGGCAAGAGAACATGGAAGATTAAAGAACCACATGTATTTCTGTGTGCAGGGGTGAGGAGGTGACAAGGGTTTGACGGAGAAAACTGGATGGAATTAAAGATAAATGTTCCGTGGTTAAGAGCCTTGTGTTTTACCTTAAAAGTAATGAAACGCTATTTATTTTAATAAGGAGCATAATACATCACCATATAATGTATTCAAGAGAAACAAGACTGGAGGCAGAGAGACTGTGTAGAAAACTATCTCACTAGTCAAGCCCAAGAAGTGTGGCCCAAGTCAAGCAGTGCCTTTGCAAGTAGACAACACAGAATAGATTGTCTTCAAAAGACCTTAGTAACAAAGAATTTGCAGGTCTCAATCTCTCTCCGGGTGTGAAATACCAATTGAGGACAACTTCCTGTTTTCTGAATGGATAGAGGGTGTTGCCAGTCATGAAGAGAAGGACTGATCTTCATTTGGGGAAGATGATCTGATTCTGAATATGTTGAATTTTAGATACTTATGACACCAAACAGTGATGGCCAGTTACAGCAGGAGGTATTAGTTTGGAGCTCAAAAGCCAGTTTGGGCTGGAGGGCAAGTAGATTGGATTCAAACCACGAGAGTGGTCATGCAGGGAGACTGTGAAGAGCACAGAAAGTAGGAAAAACTATCTGAAGATAAATCCTAAAGAAAACTAACATCTGAGAAACAGAAAGAAAGAGTAACAGCAAAGAGACAAAATGTAGCAGAGGTGTGGTTTCATGGAAGTTAAAAGAATTGTTTAAAAAAGAAGAGAATGGCAGACAATGATACTGCTTCGAAGTCAATGACATGAGAACTAAGAAGTGCCCACTTGATTTGGTAGCCAAGAAGCTGTGGGCAATCTTAGCAAAACAGTTTGGTGAGAACAAAACCCAGATTGCAGGGGTTTGAGAAGATGAGGAAGTAGAGACCATCCCCTTTCTGAAACCCAGTAGCAATTAGTATTCTGAAACTCAGTCCTTACATCTTTGAGGTTCACTTCCTACCCATAGTATGGGGAATCTATTTGCTCAGAAATCATTGGCACCATTACATTAAAAAGCCATCCAACAGACAACTTAATATTTGCACATCTGAGCAATCATCTTCACTGTATAGATGTCAGTGAAATCACTTCCTGTAAGAGTCACCTTGGGAGTCACCTTGGGATGGCGACCGAGTGGCCATTTCGCTGTGGGTTGGAGGAGAACACCGTGCACGGTCGACCCCCGCCCCTCACCTGCAGACCTGGAATGTCCTGCGCCATTTGAAAACAGCCAATCATGAAGCTCCAATTTTCCCCCACCCCGACGAAGGAGGCAACCTATCCTGTCCCACAGTGACCCTAAAATGCCCTTACTTGGTAATGTGCCCCCCAAGACCAAAGCCAGAACCCCCTCACCCATAAAAAAACCCGAAAAACCCCGCCCCTCCCAAACCGGGTGCGACTTCCCTGACTCAGCCCCTACTCGAGTCAGGGAACCTCGCCTGGGGACTGCGGACCCCAAATAAAGGCTTTCTTGGCTCCATAACTTGGCCTCCCTCTTTCCTCTCGTCTCTGCCTCCATCTATTAAATCTTACACTTCCTTTTGAGAGGGCGCAACTTCTTCAAAATGACCACAAAATCAACTTGCAGACAACAAAAAGATGTATGCAGCATGGTGTGTGCTTCAGTCCCAGATCCCAAAGCTCTCTGCTTCCCTATGGGTGACTGTTTGCACTTTGCCACAAGGTCCTTCCAGAACTTCTCCTGTACATTTACATGTGTTTCATTCAGCAAATAGTTATTTAATGCCTACTATCTGCCAGATCCTTTGTGTATTATGGATTTTTGGTACTGTTTTTGAGATAAATAACAATTTCACTGACTATATATTAGAGAATTTTCTATATCTGTGTCTATACATCTAACTCACATTTTGCAATGTCTCATCATATTCATAAGATATGTGTATATGCCAAAATTGTTTGCTATCCCTCTGCTAATGAACATTCGGTTTGATTCTAATTTTCACTGTGTAACAATGCTGGATAGAGTTAATGTTTGTTTATTTTGTGTCCATACACGGGTATTTATGTAAGCTGCGTTCCAAAACTTGAATTGCTGGGTCAAAATGTGTGTTTTTAATTTTTCTGATCTTGCAGGTTTTGATAGCTATTGCAAAAATACCATCAAAATGGCTCCAATAATATGCACCACAGAGTATGACTGCATGTTTCCCTGCTTCCTCACCAACCCCAGATATGATCTCTACCTTCTGAACATTTGCCAATCCAACCAGTGAAATATGGCATCTTGCTGATGTTTTCGTGTACGTTCCCCTGATTGTTAGGGATGTTGAATATCTTTTCAGTACTTGTGGATAATTGTTGTTGGGGCTGTTTTTCTGGGACTTTGCTGCTACTTCTGTTATTTGCCTATTTTCTTGTTGATTTGTGTGAACACTTTACCTATTATGACTATAAGTATTATTCTGTTCTATGTGCAGCAAATATTTTCATCTGATATTTGGCTTGCATTTTAACCTTGTTTATGGTGTCTGTCTCTAATCAGAAGTGGTTTGGGTTTTTTTGTTCTGTTTCTGTTTTTGTTGGTCAAATCTATCCATTGCTTATTTGATGGTGTTCAGAATTTGTGTCTTGCTTAGTAAACTTTTCACAACCCCAAAGTTATGAAAAGATCCCTTATAGGTTTTCTTTTAGCACATTTTAAAATGTTATGTTTATCTAGAATTTCCTTTTGTGGTCGGTGAAAGGCAGGACTCTAGTTTTTTTTCACCATCGGGCAGGCAATTGTCCCAAAGGCCCGTTTTGGATGGTGTATCCTTTCCCTGTTACTCAATGCATAGCCTCCTCCTCCATCCCATAGATCCCCAGGGACTGACTTCCCTGTGTCCAATTACAGGTGCACAGCCACAGCATCTTGTAAAAATTTCAGTGAATACAAACTTTTTTAAGATATAAATATACCTAAGTCTTACTAGAAGTTCACTAATGGTTTCCAGTCTCTATCAACTTCCCTGAAGACTCGAACCTCTTTCTCCTCTACTAGAAAAGCCCAGGTGGGGAAGGTCGGTTAATTGCCATGTTAACCAGACCAGGCTGCCTTAGAAACTGCTGCCTTCCATGGTGGAGGGGCTCAAGGACCTCTGGCCTGGTGACAGCCCCAAGGAAAGGCCCCATGGAACGACCACATCCCCATCAAATTTCTCTGAGGCAGCTTCTCTGTAAAGTCCTTTTGTTCTCTCACTGATGTTTGCAAGTCATCAGGGCTTAATGTAAGAAAAAGAATGTTTCAAGACAAAACGCCTTTCTTCTCAATAATAGTCATCAGAGTTGGGAGAGATTAGCCAAATCATAGTATTCGAGAGGTGACATGGCTTTCATCATTATTTCAAAAGTAAGGAAAATGTTTTATTACTGCAAACTGATTTGGGTAGATCAAACTAAAGTGCTGTGGTTCATTTCTGTTTTGTAATTGTCCTTAATGCATGACTGCCACCTGGCCAAGTTTCCTTCTCACAGGATCAGATCAAATGTTCTTTCACCAAGTATGCAAATAACCGTGTTTCAAATCTCATTGATATAGTTGATATGGATATATTTCTGTTTATTTTTATTGTAATTTTTTTAATTCCTCAAATCCATGGTCCATGTTGTCCAAGGCCTGCTTGCGTATATGAGCAGCTTTTCAATTATACCATCTTTAAGAGAGCTGCCATCAACCAGACAATACACAAGAATTCAAATAAGTGATTCAAAATGAACTGTTCCTTTGCAGACCTTTGACATAGCACAAGTTGCCAAAATAGGCCACATGCATAAACAGTTCAAATTTCTATTGAGCCAAAATGGTTAGAAATGTTGAGTTGCAGATTCTAACCTACCCACCCGCCATCTGGAGAATGAACACTTCCGGACGGTTCTGCTGGATTAGCGGTGGCCCCGTATCTCACGAGACATTGGCCGGAATAAGGAGTTAGGCTTTTCCCGTTCGGAGCGGAGTTTGTCTCCAAGCCAAGGCAGCTTGCCCGTCTTTACATCAACACAAGAACTTTCTCTAAACAGCTGAACAAAGTAGCTCAGAGTTCAGTTGACATCAGAGCCCATGGGGAGACGAGTCCTCTGTCCAATTCAAAGATTTGAGATAAGCTACAATTTCTAAGAATATGATTCACTCAGTTCTACTTTTTAACAAAAGTAGGGTGCCATAGACTGTAGTAACACAGAGGTGTCCTTGAGAATATTTTATTCAAGATCCTCTTTCTAGGCCAGTTGTCTTCAAAATTCACAGTACAAATCTTCACTGGGGTAACTTGTGAAATTCCAATCCAGACTTCGCTAGTTAGGTCTGCAAACTCAGGAGCACAGAGCAGGCTGCAGAGTCTAGATCAGAACCCTGACACCAGTGATCTGTGGTCTAGGCTCAGATACACATTGGTACCATTGTGTTAGATGAAAAGTGCAAGCCTGAGAGAAAGACAGACTGGCCAAAGGGTGACAGCACAGCATTGCTGCCACACACCATGGCACACCAGCACAGCTCCAAGCTGGAGACTAAACGCCACGAACACTACAAGTACATTCCAGTAACACGCTCCATGGTAGAGATCCCATAGTCCAAAAAGACAGCAGCCATCATTTCCTTCAGGCTGTTTCAAGCCAAAAGGATAGCCACCAATTTCCTGCATTTGCCCTAAATTTGTTTGTGTAGATTTGCTAGTTGCCAGGTCAGTTTACTATACAGGATGAGATGACAAACTTTCTCTAGACAGTGACAGCAAGAGCACACCAAATTTCCCCTAAGCTTCAAATCTCTCTGACTTCTGCTACCAGCCAAAGAAAGCTCTCTGCTTCTAAGGTCTATTGCAAGTAGATGTGACCTACTCAGATAATCCAGTTAATCTCCTTAAATTAAAGTCAACTGTGCCATTTAACATAAGACAATCAAAGGAGTGGGATCTTATCACATTCACAAGTTCTGGGAAGCAGTCTGGGACAGCTTGAGGGGAGAGGTGGCATTTCAGAAATCCTGCCTACCACAGCTATAAACACTGCTTGCTTGCTGGTATTCTAGGTGGCCTGATTGTGTGTCATTAAGTTCCCAAATTAGCAGTTTTCTTTCCTGAGAATTTAGAATAATGACCATTTTTTAGGACTCAGTACACTATGAGAATGATTACAAATTCAGGCCAAACATTTGGTTGCAAATATTTGATTGCTGTATCACATCCTGTGCTGTTCTTGATACACAAAGACCATGCTATTGATCCCCCTGCCCTTCCCATTGAATGGGGCTATGTTCTGAATGTCCTTCCTAGGATGACATTTGCTTTCTCACTTTCTTCTTCCACCCTGCAACAATGCCCATTATACCAGTCAAGGTTTGGAGATAACTAAGAAGAGCTTAATAAAGGGAAATGATAAGATTTTACCAGACACTTAACAGCAACAGAGGGCCATTACTTATGGGTCTGAAGGGCAAGAGGAGGGAGTAGTTAACAGGTCACTGAGGTCTTAGATAGAGGAACACAGACGTCTCCAAACGATAGCCTAGAAAGGAAGAAATCGGGGGATAAATACTCTGAGCTTTCTCTCTTTCCCTCTCCAGTATCCTACTGGGTGCCTCCCCTGAGTTGAACCCAACTAGAGCCAGAATAAAAAGAAGCCTACTCAACAGAGATTAGCATCCCAGAGTACAGAGCATGGTGACAAAGGTGGAAATATTGAGACTTTCATGTCAAGGAGGAAGGATGTATTATTAGTCATAACAAACTAAGTTTTGCTGCAGCAACAAATGACCCCAAATCCCCGTGGCTTTCAGTAATCATCACATGTTCATCCAGGGCCAGCTGCTACTCTGCTCCACGTCATCTTCTCTCCACAACTGAGGCCAATAGAGCTGTCTGACGTGTGTCCAATCTCATAGAAAGAATAAAGGAAGTTATCTAGCGCCAGCTGCAGAAGACTCTGTCTGGAAATGGCACAGCTTTCATTCTGTCTTCATTTCAATGACTAAAGAATGTTACATGGCCAGTCTTGGTTTATTAAATATATGGTGATGTAAAATTTCCCACTTTGAAAGGCATCAGCAAGAGGGAAACTGGAATATCTAACAAACAGGAAAACAATGTAACATAAAAGGGATTGGTGGATATGGATAAGCAAACAGCAGTCCGCCACAGTCTGCCTCTGGCTACCCAGTATCCACACCTACCCTTGCTCCCACACAGAAAATACCCTCAGCCTTTCCCCATAGGAGACCAGCCCTGAGGACTCACCCTACTGCCTCCTCCAGCTTGAAGTCTAGGACCTCTGCGTGACATCCTCATCATCAGCTTGACTTCTCATGTTCCAGTGACCTATGAACAAATGACCTAAAAAGCTATCTTCCCCAGTAACATATCTAATGTACATAACTAATAAAAACTCACTCCTGTTGGGAAAGAAGGAAAATAAGAATTGCACAGCAACCAGCAGCCATGAATCTTTAGCAATTATCAAACCCTACTAGGCAAAATGCTGTACATATGTGTGCATTTTTCTAAGGAAGCAGTCATAACTGGTAAAAACCTCAAAAAAATGTTCTGTATCTGAAAAAAGTTAGGAACCACTGAAATAAACAGACATTTATATTATTGAGAACTAAAATTTTTCTGCTATAGTAGAATTGTCTTAGAACAAAAGCACAGTTAGAACTGTGGGTTATAAAAGGGAGGTAACCCCTAACTTCTCTGAAGATGAAAACAGTTCTACACTCAGTAGAGAAGACTTACCATGCATGGATAACTCTTTAATTTCTCAACACTTGGATTATTTTGCATGTACAATTTTATGTTTTCATCGGTGGTTTGGGAGTTTAGGTAGGTTTTATCACAGGAGTCGGACAATCGAAGTAAAGTGGGATAGATAAGCAGAACATAATCACCTCATCTCAATTTAGATTTATGAGAGTTAGCCTCTAGAGCAAAGTGCTCACAATCAGTTACTTCCAATAAGAAAGTAATTATTTCACAGAACCAAAAAACCGTTCCTTATGGTAAATTCACGTTAGTGAGATTCCTGAAACCAGCTCTCAGCCTACACGAATCTCAGTGCGCGATGATGTCAGAGGACACTTACCAAGTGAGTTTCACCCGGAACCCCTATAACTGTATCTTTTTCCCTTGGGTTTCTTCTTCCAGTGGACGTGGCAAGGAAAACTGACACGATCTTCTATTTTTCTCAAACAGTAAATCCCCAGATTCTGAAGGAAAAAAAAAAAAAAAAAGACAAAGATGCCATTAGGGAAAGTTGCAGGAAGAGATGTCACTGAAAAACTACAATGAGAATTAGAGAGAGATCTTCTAAGTCCACCACCTAAAATAAACTATATTTTCGTTTCCAGAAAAATCGTGACAAAAATATCTTTTTAAAGACACAAATAATTATATGTGACTGAATTCTGAACTCTGGAGCAGAGATTAAAAATAAAACACACGTGCCACCATTACTACCAATCGGATACACTTTAAATCATTGGATATCTCTTCCCAAGAAAATTCAAAGCTTTGCTGTTTTCTTTTAAAAGTAGTAGTAATAATGATAATGATAATAATGATGATAAAAAAATAATCCTGAGGTTCAAAGGTCTATTTTACCAAAATGCAGCAGGTCACGTTATAGAACTATAATGAGAAGTGCTTCTGGTAAAAAATGTCAACCAAAGAACTTACACAGATGGAGACATGAGGGCTACAGGTGCGATGATGCAGAATAAATTCTAATTGGCAATGACAACGTCATCCACCAGAAAACTCACAGCAGAACCTCAAAGAAGAAAGAAGTGAGTTACCTGGTTGCTTGTGTGCTTGGTTCCTTCCCATAAGCAAGGTTTTAAGCAAAGATGAAGCCTCCATACTAGAAAGTACCTGCCTTGGGGAAATCTTGTAAAGGTTAAAAAATAAAGTAAGTTTTCAAATGTCCATAGCCACTTTGGAATCCAAGGAAGATGCTCTGTCTATTTGATTCTATGACAGATTTCAACAGAAAAATCTACAGTGTTATTTGTCTTATTTCTAGGAAATAAAAATAATTCAGAGCAAAATATTCAGGTCTTTATTCTCAGAATAATAGCCACATGAGCAAATATCTAATTATTTTCTGAGGTAATTCAGGTGTGGCCATAGCTGTTACAGCACACATGACCACACCTTTATAAAAGAAGTAAGCCAAACAGATAATACAAACATCTGTTATCTAAGCTAAGTGTCCATTTGTCTCTGAGCACACATGAAAATGATATGCACATTTGAAATTTTGGTTTTTTATGGTATTTATGTGGCGAATTCTTAGAAATTCTTGCCATCAAAACTGATTCAACAGAAAATAAAAGCCTGATAGTCCTGTTACCATTAAAGAAATTGAAATGATAGTTTACAATCTTCTTGTAATAAAAACACCACACCTACAAGATTTTACCAGCAAGCTCTAGCACCTATTGAAGGAATAAATAATTCAAATGTTATACAAACTATTTTTGATAAAAGATGTTTTGGCTTATAATTATAATGCAGGGTTGATATATTATTAGAAAATCAACTGATGTAACTTACCACATTGATCAATAAAAACAAATAACATATGGTCATCTGTATAAATGCAGGAAAACTTTTTATGAAACTATATCCATTCATGATTTTAAAACAAAATAAAATTTTTGACATGCTGGAAACTTTTGAATCCATAAAACAGTCTCTTCAACAAATGCATAGCATGCAAGATACTTAACTGATGCTTAATTGAAAATCAGAAATAAGATCCACCTACTTTCTGCCACACTATACTAGAACTCTCAGAAACTATAGCAAAGCTAGAAAAAGAAAAAAGTCAAAGAAGTAGAAAAGCTCAAACAGTTATTTTCTACATCTATAAACAGAACTGTATACATAAAAATCTACAAAGAAATAATTATAATTAATGGTAGAAATCAGTCTGACTTTGGGGTACAAATTCAATTTTTAAAAAGTCTATTCTGAAAACTTTCTCTTTCAGAAAGATAGAGTTTCTATTCCTCTCATTAACTACAGCTAAAAATCCGGGGTGTTACATATAAATCAAACAAAAGGAGATCCTGAAAAGTGTAAATGAATGCAAACCAAGTAAAAAAAAAAAAAGCCTGAATCCAATAAACAATGTGACCCCGAGTTCTTTGGGCTTTCTTTTTGCCTCATACATCCGAGACGGGTACTGGAGAGGCTAGCAACATGGAATGGGCGCAGGCACCAAAAAGCACCAAGAAAACCCTGCTGCCTCTAGTCAAAGAACCAGGAGTGAGGCAGCCTAACGAGACAAAAACTCTTAGATGAGAACCACTGTACTCCAGCCCCCCATCTCTCCCTCTAGCAGCAAAGGCTGCGCCTAGACTTGATGAGTCTGAACCCTCACTAGCCTGTGATGAGGCATCCGAACCCCCTTGATGGGGTGCAGTTAGAGAAGACCAAGAGGGGGGTGAAAAACAAGTGAAAACATAACGAGTCTCAGCAAATAAGAAGAAGATATAAAGAAGACCAAGTGCAGATTTTAGAAGTAACAATTAAACAAAATTTTAAAGCCCAATAAATGGTGAGAAAATAGGAACTATCATTCATTGCCAGCAGGAATGCAAATTTTGGAAGAAATTTTGTCAGCTTCGTATAAAGTAGACATAGTCTTATATAAACCAACAATGACATTTCTAGATATTTATCCAGTAGATTTTAAAACCTGTCCAAATGAAATCCTTCATGTAAATATTTATAGCGCGATTTGTTCACAAAACTGTGGAAGCAACCAAGATATCCCCCACTAGGTATATGAAAAGCAAACTGAAATACACTCATATAATAAAATACTACCAGTTTCTATAAAAAGGAATGAATTATAAAGCCATGCAAAGATATGAATGAAGCTTAAATGCATATTGCCACATGAAAAACCCAGTCTAAAAAGACTCCCTACTTTATAACCCCACTTATATAATATTCTGGAAAAGACAAAACTATACTGATGGCAGGGACATTAGCGTTGCCCGGGATCCAGGGGGACAGGGATTGGATAAGTGAAGCACAGGTGATTTTTTGAAGCAATGAAACTATTCTGTATGATACTGTCATATTTAATCCATACAACTTTAGGGCACAAATAATAAGTCTTAACGTATGTAAATTTCTTTAAAAAAAACATTTAGCATATGAGAGGAATCTCAAGATGGAAAGCAGACTATGACAAAAGAATTCAACCGTATTATCAATATATGAAATAACCTTCCTGAGTAGGGGCAGGAGGGGGTAAGATGATGACCTAACTTGTTTTGCATATCAGCACAGTCTGTAAAGCTACAGATAAAAGACACTGCACATAAGCGCCCAGACATATCCTCTGATTAGAGAAGTCAGGGCTCCGCAGTGACATGGCTGATTCTAGGACTGAGATAGGGTGTATACAGGGTAAGCCAAAGCCATGTCGTGCCAGAAAGTAAGGGAGTGCTAAATAATAATAATAATAAATAACAACAACAACAACAACAACAACAATACACACACTGATGGGAGTATGTCAAAGGGACATGGAACAAATTGAAAGGACTCCCACTGGCCAAAGCTGGAACAATCTGAGCAACAAAATAGGTAACATGGTATTGGATTAGAATACAATGTGTAAAATGGGGCGCCTGGGCGGTTCAATCGGTTACGTGTCCAACTTTGGCTCAGGTCATGATCTCATGGTTCACGGGTTTGAGCCCCGCATCAGGTTCTGTGCTGACAGCTCAGAGCCTGGAGCCTGTTTCAGATTCTGTTTCTCCCTCCTTCTCTGCCCCTCCCCAACTTGTGCTCTGTCTCTTTCTGTCTCAAAAATAAATAGACTATAAAAAAATTTAGAATACAATGTATAAAATAAACCTTAATGATACCATACTAATATAGGTAAATGAATAGATGATTGCTAGATAGACAGATAGATGACAGATGACGACAGCTAATAGAGAAAGAGAAGGAAGGAAGGAAGGAAGGAAGGAAGGAAGGAAGGAAGGAAGGGAGGGAGGGAGGAACAAGTCTCTTGGGGAGAGGCATTTCTAATGACTCACATAACTATTCTGTGTTCACCGGGATACACCATAACTCCCATCTTCTCCTTCCTAAAGCACGGGCTGCACATAGTAACTTTATTCCAAAGGGCACAGGATGAATTGGGGGGGAAAGAGGAACTTTATAGTAGAGGAAGGTGACAAACACCACCTCAGCCAGGTGATCAAAACTAACATCAACAATCATGTTGATAGTGTATTGATAGTATGTACCTTAATAAGATGTGATGAAAGTAGCAATCTACCTCTGAGACCTTCCTCCTCAAAACTCACAATCCCAGTCTACTCATAAGAAAAACACCAGACAAGTCCCAACTAAGGAACAATATACAAAATATCTGGTAAGTACTCCTCAAAACTGTCAAGGTCATCAAAAACCAGGGAAGTCCAAGAGAATGTCAAAATCAAAGGAGCTGGAGGAGACATGATGACTCAAGGTGATGTGGTATCATGGAATGCGGTTCAGAAACAAAAAGAACATTTAGGTTAAAACTAAGAAAGTATATAAAGTACAGACCTTAGTTAATGTATCAATATTGGCTCATTCATGGCAACAAACAGACCACACTGATGTAAAATGTTAATAATAGGGGTACATGAAAACTCTACACTATCATCATAACTTTTCTTAAGTGTAGATCTATTCGAAAATAGTCTATTTAAAAAGTTAATTTAGGGGCACCTGGGTGGCTCAGTTGGTTGAGCATCTGACTTTAGCTCAGGTCGTGATCTCACAGATCATGGGCTCAAGCCCCGCACTGGGCTCTGTGCTGGCAGCTCAGAGCCTGGAGCCTGCTTCTGATTCTGTGTGTCCCTGTCTCCCTGCTCCTCCTCTGCTCATGATCTGTCTCTCTCCGTCTCTCAAAAATAAATAAATGTTTTTAAATAAAAAAAGGAGTTTAGGTATTTTGAGAAGGGGCCAACGTGGCGGAGCAGCATGGAAGGTCTCTGCTTCTCCCATTCCTGGAATGCAGCTAGATCAGCACCAAAACACTTTGCACACCTCTAAAATTGATCTGAGGATTAACACAACAATCTACACAACTTGAGCCACAGCACTTGGCAGGTACGCAGGACAGAGAGGTGAACTGGGGGAAAGAGAAGCCGCCAAGGGCAGGGAGCAGTATTTGCGGGGGACAGAGAAAGGGAGGAGTACAGGAAAAGCACTTCCCTGCAGGTAGCTGGGGAGAAAAAGCGTGGAAGCAGCCACAACGGCCTGAACAAGAAAGGGGAAATGAGAAGGGACAGGGTTTCAATATCATTAGGACTCTACACAGGGCAGAGCCGCGTTGGAAGTTCCACACCCAGTACCTGGCGGTGCTCTGGGGGGGAGGGCGCACCCCTAGGAGCTGGCAGTGAGGTCCAGGGGGTCCGTGGGTCACCTGAGGAGAAGCAGTACCCCTCCACCCTGCCAAGAGGGCATTTGGTAGAGGTTGTATGGCCTCCCCACGGCCAAAGATCCCAGCAGACCTTGGAGAGCACAATTTCTGGTATTGGACACAAAACGCCGGGGTGTGGTGAAACCTGATACAGATTGTGTGTTGCGTTGTGATTTACCATAATCCCTGAAGTGCTGCTGCTGCCAGATCACAGGAACTTTTTCTGGGCCAAGCCGGCATCCAGTCACAACCCCTGAGCCTCTACAGCAGGGTGATGGCAGGCACCACCCAGCTGTTGCTCGGAGAGACCCTCCCGGAGAGGGTCGGAGCAGGTCCAAGCCGCAGGACCCTCAGAAGTGAGGGGTTTGCAAACAGCCCCATCTGAAATAAAATTCAGGATGGGGGTGCCACCCAGCAGCTGACGGCTTAGACACAGTGCAGAAGCAGGGAGAGGAAAGAAGCCAGAGACGAAGGAGGGGTCCTTGGTTGCCAGTCGGGTAGAGCACAAAGTTCTGATGCTAGAGCCTGGGAAACCGGGTGACGGCATTTTCACCTCTCGCACACAGGCGTGCACACGTGCGCACGTGCACCACACTGATCCGCCCCATCAAGCTAAGCAGCACCACCTGGTGGAGAGCAGAGTCGCTACACCACGTCTGGTCCAAGTGCACCAGCCAAGCCCTGAAAGAACACAGGTCTCTCCACCTGTTTAGTGTACGGACTCTGAAGTGCTTCATAGTTTGACTTCTAGGAGAAACTGGACGTAATTTCATTTGGACTTCATTCTGATCGCTGGTCCATCTATTCAGGGTTTGTTTGTTTTGTGTTTTCTTTTCTTTTTTTTTTTTAATTTTCTTTTCTTATTCCTGGATACAGAGAAAGAAAAAATTATTTTTATTTTCTGTTTCATATAAAATTTTCTTTAATCCTTTTACTAAATTTTCTGGAAATATATATTTTAACTCTATTTCACTTTCTCCAATTAATTTTATTGTATACATTTTCTTAATTTTTAAATGTCTTCTTACTTTTTTCTTTTCCTTTTCTTTCCTTTCCTTTTTCTCTATTCAATCAAGCTTCTTTCAACAACCAGACCAAAACATACCTATGATCTAGTGTTCTTTATTTGATTTTGTTGTATTGTTTTTTAATCTTTTTACTTTTCATTTTCTGTTTTATTAATTCTTCTCCTTCCTCCAAAATGACAAAACAAAGGAATTCATCTCAAAAGAAATAAAAGAAAGAAATGACAGCCAGGGACTTAATAAACACAGGTATAAGCAGGATGTCTGAGCTAGAATTTAGAATCATAATAAAAAGAATACTAGGTGGAGTTGAAACAAAGCATAGAATCCCTTTCTCCGGAGATAAGAGGAGTAAAGTATAGTCAGGATAAAATTTAAAGCTATATAACCGAGATGCAATCTAAGATCAATGCCACAGCAGCAAGGATGAATGAAACAGAGCAGCAAATCAGAAATATCTAGGACAAACTTATAGAAAATAATGAAGCAGGAAAAAAGAGAGAAACCAAGGCAAAAGATCACAATATAAGGATTAGAGAACTCAGTGACTCGCTAAAAATTAATAACATCAGAACTTAGAAGTCCCAGAAGATGGAAAAAAGAAAAAGGGGTAGAAGGATTATGTGAGCAAATCATAGCATAAAACTTTCCTAAGCTGGGGAAGGACACAGACATCAAAACTCAAGAACCACAGAATAGGAAAAGATAGTTGCAAATGACATATCAGATAAAGGGCTAGTATCCAAAATCTACAAGGAACTCACCAAACTCCACACCCGAAAAACAACCCAGTGAAGAAATGTGCAGAAGACATGAACAGACACTTCTCCAAAGAGGACACCCAGATGGCCTACAGGCACGTGAAACGATGCTCAACATCACTCATCATCAGGGAAACACAAATCAAAACCACACTGAGATACCACCTCACACTGGTCAGAGTGGCTAAAATGAACAAATCAAGAGACTATAGATGCTGGCGAGGGTGTGGAGAGACGGGCACCCTCCTACACTGGTGGGAATGTAAACTGGTGCAGCCGCTCTGGAAAACAGTGTGGAGGTTCCTCAAAAAACTATCCATAGAACTCCCCTATGACCCAGCAATAGCACTGCTAGGGATTTACCCAAGGGATACAGGAGTGCTGATGCATAGGAGCACATGTACCCCAATGTTCACAGCAGCAATGTCAACAATAGCCACATCATGGAAAGAGCCTAAATGTCCATCAACTTATGAATGGATCAAGAAGATGTGGTATATATATACAATGGAGTACTACATGGCAATGAGAAAGAATGAAATCTGGCCATTTGTAGGAAAGTGGATGGACCTCGAGGGTGTCATGCTAAGCGACATAAGTCAGGTGGAGAAGGACAGATACCATATGTTTGCACTCATAGGTCTAACAGGAGAACAGGAGAAACCTAATGGAGGACCAGGGGGAGGGGAAGAGGGAAAGAGAGTTGGGGAGAGAGAGGGACACAAACCCTGAGAGACTATTGAATACTGAAAATGAACTGAGGGTTGAAAGGGAAGGGGGAGGGGGGAAAAGAGGTGGAGGTGATGGAGGAGGGCACTTGTGGGGAAGAGCACTGGGTGTTGTATGGAAACCAATGTGACAATAAACTATTAAAAAAAAAAAAACCTTAAGAACCACAGAGAACTCCCATTAGATTCAGCAAAAACTGGCCATCAACAAGACATATAATAGTCAGATTCACAAAATACACAGACAAGGAAAGAATTATGAAAACAGCAAGGCGGGGGGGGGGGGAGTCCTTAACCTATAAGGGAAGACAGATCAGGTTTACAGCAGTCCTATTCATAGAAATTTGGCAGGCCAGAAATGAGTGGCAGGACATATTGAATGTGCTAAATGGGAAAAATAAACAGCCAAGAATTCTTTATCCAGCAAGGCTGTCATTTAAAATAGAAGGAGAAAAAGTTTCCAAGACAAACAAAAACTAAAGGAGTTTGTGACCACTTAACCAGCCCTACAAGAAACTCTAAGGGGGAATCTCTGAGAGAATAAAAGACAAAACAAAACAAAAAAGACCAAAAGCAACAAAGACCAGAAAGGACCAGAGAAAATCACCAGAAACTCCAATTCTAAAGGCACACATGGCAACAAATTCATATCTTTCAGTACTCATTCTAAATGTCAATGGTCTAAACACTCCAATCAAAAGACACAGGTTAACAGAATGGATAAAAAAACAAGATCCGTCTATATGCTGTTTAAAAGAGACACATTTTAGACATAAAGACACCAGCAGATTGAAAGTAAGGGAAAGGAGAACTATCTATCTATCTATCATGCTAATGGTCGCCAAAAGTAAGCTGGGGTAGTCATACTTATGCCAGGCAATCTAGATTTTTAAAATAAAGACTGTAACAAGAGATGAAGAAGGGCATTAAATCATAATTAAGGGGTCCATCCACAAAGATCTCACAAGTGTAAATATTTATGCCCCCAATGTGGAATACCCAAATATGTTAAGTCAATTAACAACGACATAAAGAGACTCATTGATAATAATATCATAACAGTAGGGAACTCCAACACCCTACTTACAGCGATGGACAGATCATCTAAACAGAAAATCAACAAGGATACCATGGCTTT
Source organism: Mungos mungo (assembly GCA_004023785.1). Taxonomy (NCBI): domain Eukaryota; kingdom Metazoa; phylum Chordata; class Mammalia; order Carnivora; family Herpestidae; genus Mungos; species Mungos mungo. The sequence goes on along the minus strand of PISW01002257.1, from coordinate 236,840 downwards.
GAATGACACACTGGACCAGATTGACTTAACAGATATATTCAGAACATTTCACCCTAGAGCAGCAGAAAACACATTCTTCTCTAGTGCACATGGAACATTCTCCAGAATAGATCACATACCTCAACAAGTACATAATGATCGAGATCATACTATGGATATTTTCAGACCACAACGCTGTGAACCTTGAAGTCAACCACAAGAAAAAATTTGGACAGACAACAAATACTTGAAGATTATATTTTTCCCTTTTAATATTCTAAAAATATCATGCCACTCCCTCTTGGTCTGCAAAGTTTCTGCTGAAAAATCTGCTGATAGTCTTAGGGGGTTTCCCCTTGTATGTAACTGTTTTCTTTTCTCTTTAAAATTTTGTTCTTTATGACTACTTTTTGCCATTTTAATAACTATATGTCTTGGTATGAACCTCCTTGTGTTGGATTTGGGGAGGATCTCTGTGCTCTCTGGATCTGGATATTTCTTTTCTTCACCAGAGTAAGGAAATTTTCAGCTATTATTTCTTAAATAAATAAATAAACTTTTCTCACTCTTCTTCTGATATCTTTATAAAGTGAATGTTATTACATTTGATGGAGTCACTGAGTTCCCTAAGAGTATCCTCACTTAGCCTAATTTTCTTTCCATCCCTTTCCTCAGCTTGGTTACTTTCCATTACTCTCTCTTCTGTGCTGCTAATTCATTTCTATCCTTCATCTAGCCAGCTATTTATTCCATGAAGTGTATTTTTAATTTTATTTATGGTGTTCTTGATATCTATTTCTTTTGTATGTTTTTGTTAATGGTCTCATGATGTCCTCCACTCTTTTCTGAAGTTGAGTGAGTATCTTTATGATCATTACTTTAAATTATCTATCAGGCATATTACTCATGTCTGTTTTGCTTAGGTCTCTTAATGTAGTTTGGTTCTGTTCTTTCATTTGGGAGATATTTCTCTGTCTCTTCATTAAAATTTTTTTAATGTTTTTTTTTTTTGAGAGAGAGAGAAAGAGAGACAGAGAGACAGAGCATGAGTGAGGGAGGAGCAAATAGAGAGGGAGACACAAAATCCAAAGCAGGCCCCAGGCTCTGAGCTGTCAGCACAGAGCCAACGCAGGGCTTGAACTCATGAACTGAGATCATGACCTGAGCCGAAGTCAGAGGCTTAACTGACTGAGCCACCCAGGAGCTGCACTATCTCCTCATTTTGCCTGACTTTCTGTGTCTGTTTCTTTATGTTAGGAAACTCAGCTACTTCCTGCTCTTAACAGCAATAACCTTATGAAGATGTCCTGTAGTGCCTTGCAGTGCAGAGTTCCCTCTGCCCCAGGGCCTGGCATTTCATGAACTATCTCCTATGTTTATCGTGTGTGTGCTGTTCTCTTGAGCTTGGCCTCTTTTTCCTTCAGTCCAGTTGTCTATGGAGCCTCTCTTTGCCTGTCATGATCGGTATGTGGTCCCCAGCAGAAGAAAGTCACGTTTTAACAAGGTGTGTGGTAGTCTGTTTGCAAAATGAGACTTTCCCTGCTGCCACCAGAACTGAGATACAGCAAAATGTGTCAGAAAATAGAGTGCTGGCAACGTTTACGCTGGCCTTCTGTGGTAGGGAGCCTGTGGTATTGGGACTAAGGTAAACATAACTGGGACGAACCAGTCTGCCACGCTACAAAAGGGGACAGAGCTTGGTTAAGCAAGTTAAGGAAGAAAGGTCAGCACTGGACTGTTTTCCATAGGTGGCCATTGTTTATGCTAGAGGACCGGGAAGGGGCACCTGCCAACATGTGTGCTCCTGGAGGGGTCTCCCTGCAGCCACCGCCTCTCCAGGCCGTGCTCCGTGATGAGCACACTGCCTCCTGTCTGCCCCTGGGGTGTTTCAAACGGCTGGTTCTACAGTGTATCTACATGGGCTGGTTATTGTGCTCTTTATTTTTTTATTTTTGTAAATAGTTTATTGTCAAGTTGGTTTCCATATAACACCCAGTGCTTCTCCCCACAAGTGCCTCCCTCGATGACCATCACCTCTTCCCCCCCCCTCCCCCTTCAGCCCACGGTTTGTTTCCAGTATTCAATAGTCTCTCATGATTTGTGTCCCCCTCTTTCCCCAGCTCTCTTTCCCCCTTCCCCTCCCTATGGTCCTCCATTAGGTTTCTCCTGTTCTCCTGTTAGACCTATGAGTGCAAACATATGGTATCTGTCCTTCTCCGCCTGACTTATTTCGCTTAGCATGACACCCTCGAGGTCCATCCACTTTGCTACAAATGGCCGTATTTCATTCTTTCTCATGGCCATGTAGTACTCCATTGTGTATATATACCACATGTTCTTGATCCTTTCATCATGTGCTATCTCTTTAAAGGCAGGGACTCCACTTTCTAATGCCCTCAAGGCTTTCCCAAAGCTGAGCATGCTGATTTTTAAAATTCTCACTGGTCTAAGAACTCATGAAATTTGGCCCCTCTCACTTTCAAAGGCATATGTTATGGGGATATATCCTTCCTATTTGTAAGCTCCCTGCTGTGAAAGTTTGTTTTTCACCCTCTCTGCACCACCAGCTCCCTTCCCAACATGGAGAGCCACCATCCATTTCACTTCAAGACTGCCTCTTTATCCATCCTACCTCCTTGGATGCAGCCTCTTCTCTATCTTTAATTGTGGCATTTGTTCTGCCAGTCTTTGGATCTTTCTCTGGGTTATTTACATTAATGTGAGTGTTATCTTTTTATATCTGTAGGACAAGGCAAATTAACATTCTCCTACTCTGCCATCTTCCTAGCCAAACTAAAATGAGAATTTTAAGGGTACCTGGGTGGCTCAGTCAGATAAGCATCAACTTCAGCTCAGGCCATGATCTCACATTTCACGGTTCAAGCCCCACGTCGGGGTCTGTCCTGACAGTTCAGAGCCTGGAGCCTGCTTGGGATTCTGTCTCCATCTCTTTTTGCCACTCCCCCACTAGCTCGCTTGCTCTCTCTCTGACTCTCTCTCTCTCAAAAATAAATAACCATTAAAAAATTTTTAATAAAATGAGAATTTCAACAAACAGAAATCCTAGAGTTGAAGAATACAATGAATTGACTGAAAAAAAAATCAATACGGACTTTCAACAGCAGAAGAAAGAATTGGTGAGCTCAAAACAGGACATTTGAAATTATCCAGTCAAAAGAGGGGGGAAAAGAGGAAAAAGATGAATAAAACAGGCATGAATTATAAGAGAACAGTGAAAGAAATCATTTAAAATTATTGGAGTTTCAGAAGAAGACAGGGAGATAGGGGCAGAAAGCTTACTTAAAGAAGTAATGGCTGAGAACTTCCCATAGGAAAGATCTGGACATCCAAGTGTATGAAGCCCATTGGTCGCCAAAAATTTTAACCCAAAATGATCTTCTCCAAGATACATTATAATAAAACTTTACAAAATCAATGAGAACGTAGACATTTTTAAAAGCAGCAAGGGAGGAATTCCTGGGTGGCTCAGTCAGTTAAGTGTCTGACTCGATTTGGGCTCAACACTGAGAGCACATGCCTGGCTACACCCCGTGTGGGCTTGTGGGCGTCCCCCCATTGACTTCGGGGTAGGCGGTGGGGGTATGGGAAGGGGTGGGCCCTGATCTCACAATTCACAGAACATGGCAGGCACACGTCCCATCCAGCTACAACGCAGTGGAGTTTCAGTCCAGGAACTCCCAGATGATGATATATATTCAAAGTGCTGGGGTGGGGGTGGGGAGTGCTACCACCCAAGTACACTTTATCAGGCTAAGTTGTACTTCAAAAAGGAAGGAAAGATAAAGACTTTCCCAGAAAGTCAAAAGCTGTAGGAATTTATCACCACTAGACCTGCCTTGCGAGCAGTGCTAAAGAGAGTTCCTCAAGTTGAAACAAAAGTAGGCTAACAACATAAAAACATATTAAAGTATAAAACTCACTGTAAAGGTAAGAATATAGTCAAATTCAGAACACTATAAAATTCCACTAGTGGTATATAAATCACTTTTAACTATGATATAAAAGTTAAAAGACAAAAGGATTAAAAATAACTATAGATACAACTACAGCTACGATAATGGTGTTCACGGACACACCCTACACAAACAATGTAAACTGTGACATCAATAACATAAAATGTGAGCATAGAAAAGTTAAAGTGTAGTTTTTGTATCTGGTCAAAGTTAAGTTATTATGAGTTTAAAATACACTATTATACTTAAAAGATGTTTTATGTAAACTTCATGACAAGTAGAAAAAAATGATAGATACGCAAAAAAGTTAAAAGAAAAGAATCAAAGAATACTACTAAAAAATACCAAATCACAAAACAGCAGGAAGAAAAGAAATACAAAAAAATCATATAACAATTAACAAAATAGCAATAGTAAATCCTTACCTACCAATAATTATTTTAAATATAAATGGATTAAATTCTCCAAAACCAGACTGACTGAGTGTATTAAAAAAAAAAAAAGAGCTAATTATATGCTGTCTACAAAAGAATCACTTCAACTGTAAAGATGCACATAATCCAAAAGGGAATGGATGGAAAAAGATGATCCATGTGAATGTTAACCAAAAGAGAGATGTGGCTATACTTATACCAGACAAAAGAGACTTGAGGCCAAAGAAAGTCAAAAGACAAGGTCACTATATAAATGATAAAGGGGTCAATTCATCAAGAGAATATAACAATTGTAAAAATATATGCAATCAACCTTATGGCATCTAAATAAGTAAATATTAACAAAACTTGATAGAGAAATAGAGAGCTACTCAATACCCCACTTTCAACAATGGATAGATGATCCTGACAGAAAATCAATAACCTAACAGTGGATTTGAACAACACTGTGGACCAAATAGACCTAACGGGTATATACAGATCATTCCATCCAACATTAACAGAGTACATATTCTTTTCAATTGCACTTGGAACATTTTGCAGGATAGGTAATACGTAAGGCCACAAAATAAGTCTTAAACTTAAAAAGATTAAAACCATATCAAGTATATTTCCTAAGCACAATGGCATAAAATGATATCAATAAAAAGAGGGAAACTGGAAAATTCATAAACATGTGGACATTAAACAACACGGTTCTGACAAGTCAAAGAAGAAATCAAAAGTGAAATCAAAACATATCTTAAGACAAATGAAAATGGAAATACAATATACCAAAACTTATGGGAGGCAGTAAAACCATAGACATAAATACTTACATTAAGAAGAAAGAAAGACTGAGTGGGGAGGGGGAAGGAGGGAGGGGGGATGGTCATGGTGGGGGGCACTTGTGGGGAGAAGCACGTGGTGTTATATGGAAACTAATTTGACAATAAACTATTAAAAAAAATAAAATAAAAATCTGCAAAGAAAAAAAAAACAAAAAAAAAACAAAAAAAAAAAAAAAAAAAAAAAAAAAAAAAAAAAAAAAA
>PISW01002257.1:0-231322 GCA_004023785.1 Mungos mungo | reverse complement strand
ATGTAACCTAAGAGGTGACAGATTTATATGCTGAAAATTATAAAACATTTATAAAAGAAATTGAAGAAGCCACAAATAGATAGATATCCCATGTTTGTGGATCAGAAGTGTCAATATTGTTTTAATCTCCATATTGCCCAAAGCAATCTACAGGTTCAATGCAATCCCCATCAAAATTCCTAGAGTAAGGAGTGGGTGGCTGTCAGTTGAATGTCTGACTTTGGCTCAGGTTATGATCTCACGATTTGTGAGGTCAAGCCTCTCATGTCTGGCTTTGTGCCAACAGTGCAGAGCCTGCTTTGGATTCTCTTTCTCCCTCTCTCTCTTCCCCTCCCTCTACTCACACTCTTTCTCACTTTCTCTTAAAAATACATAAATAAACATTTTTAAAAATTCTAATAGCTTTCTTCACAGAAAAGATCCAGACTAGCCAAAGGAATCTTGAGAAAGAAAAAAAGCTAATAACCCCACATTTCCTGATTTCAAACTATATTGCAAAGCTACAGTAATCAAAAGAGCAAGATATTGGTATAAAAACGGAATCATAGACTAGTGGAACAATATGAAGAATCTAGAAATGAGCCTATGCATATATAATTAACTAATATTTGACAAGGGAACCAAGAATACTTAATGGGGAAAGGACAGTCTTCTTAATAAGTGGTGTAGGGAAATATACACAAGCAAAAGAGTGCAGTTAAGCTTATCTTACACAACTCACAAACATTAAGTCAAAATGGATCAAAGACTTAAATGTAAGAACTGAAACAATAAAACTCTTGGAAAGAAACACACAGAAAAAGCATCTTGATATTGGTCTTGGCAATGATTTTTTGGGATTTTACACCAAAAGAACAAACAACAAAAATAAAATTAACAAGTAGGATTTCATCAAACAAAAGAGCTTCTGCATATCAGAGAAAACCATCAACATTGGCCCCCCACCTTGTACTCTCCTCTGGCACACGGATGGCACCACTTTAGATAACTACCCTGTGACCTCACTACCATGCCCCTCACTCTATAAATTAAGCTGTCTGTTGAACTCCAGGTTGGACAAAGAATAGGTACATAGTGACCTGGATCATCCATCTGCCCACCCTTCTACCTGCTCAATTGCCCATAAGTAACTTACTCTGAATAAGACTCTGTGTAAATGGTGTAGAGTGACTTGTTTCATTTTTTTATATTAAAGTCACTTCACAGTCTAGAAGTTACATTACTGATCTCTCTCCACTGTCTACAGAATGAGAGAAAATATTTACCAACCATATATATGTTAAATGGTTCACATCCAAAATATATAAGGAACTCATACAACTTAATAGAAAAACAAATGATCCAGTTAAATATGCACAAAGGATTTGAATAAGCATTTCTCCAAGGAAGACATACAAATGGCCAACAACTTCATGAAAACATGCTCAACATCACTCATCATCAGGAAAATACAAATCAAAACCACAATGAGTTATCATCTCACGTGGTTAGAATGGCTATTAAACACACACAGACACACACACACAGACACACACACACACACACAAATGATAACAAGTGTTGGAAAAGATGTGGAAAAAAGGAAACCCTTGTGCACTGTTGGTGGGAATGTAAATTCATAAGTCACTATGGAAGACAGTATGAAGCTTCCTTGAAAAACTAAAAATAGAACCAGCATATGATCCACTAATTCCACTTCTGCATATATACCTAAAGGAAATGAAATCAGCATGTCAAAAAGATATCTGCATCCCAATGTTCATTGCAGCATTATTTACAATAGCCAAAAATTGGAAAAGCCCTCAGTGTCCATCATCAGATGAATGGATAAAGGAAATGTGACATATACAAATATCACATACAAATATATATATACACACACACTATATATATGTTATCTTTTATCCATCTCTCTCTCTCTCCACGCACACACACACACACACACACAGCATATTTTTCAGCCATAAAATAGAAGGAAATCCTGCTATTTTCAACAACACGGATGCACTCTGAAGGCATTAGGTGAAATGAAATAAGTCAAATAGAGAAAGTTAAATATTGTATGATCTCACTTATATGTGAGCTCTAAAATAGCCAAACTCAGAAACAGGGAGCAGACTGTGGATTCCAGGGGTTGAGATATGGGTAAAATGAGGAGATGTTGGTCAAAGACTACAAATTTCCATTTATAAAATGAACAAGTCCTAGGGACTCTGATGTAAAGTATGGTGACCATAGTTAACAATATCACAATGTATACTTGAAAGTTGCTAAGAGAGTAGATGCTAAATGTTCTCCCCACAACAACAAATGGTAATTATGTGAGGTGGTGGAGGTGCTAACCCTATCACACTTCATTTTACAACATATATGATTCAAATCATCACACTGTGCATTTTAAACAATGGTATATTCAATTATATTTCCATAAAGCTCAATAAAAATAACATCAACAGTAAAAAGGCAAACAATTCAATTAGAAAATGGATGAAAGATATAAAGAGATATTTCACCAGTAAGGATATTTAGCCAGTAAGGATATATGTATAGAAAATAAGCACATGAACTATGTTCCACATCACTAGCCATTAGAGAAATGAAAAATGGTAAAGCCACTCTGGTAAACAGTTGGCATTCATTAAAAAATGAAAATACACTTACCATACTACTCAGCAATTGTGCACTTGGGCATTTATCCCAGAGAAATGAAAACTTGTATTGGTTGTTCAATACAACTTTATTTGTAATAGCCAATAGCTGTAAACAACCAAATGTCTTGCAATAGGTAAATGTTTAATAAATGTGGTATATTTATATCCTGGGACACAACTCAGCAACAAAAAAAGAATGGACTATTGATACATGTCAAAACTTGGAGGAATAGTATGGTCATTATTCTAAGTGACAAAATCTCATATCAAAAGGTTACATGCTGGGGGCGCCTGGGTGGCTCAGTCGGTTAAGCCTCCGGCTTCGGCTCAGGTCAGATCTCACATTCGTGGGTTCGAGCCCCGCGTCCGGCTCTGTGCAGACAGCTAGCTCAGAGCCTGGAGCCTGCTTCTGGTTCTGTGTGTCTCCTTCTCTCTCTGCTCCTCCCCCTCTCATGCTGTCTCTCTCTGTATCAAAAATAAATAAAACATTTTTAAAAAATTAAAAAAAAAAAGGTTACATGCTGTATTGTTCCTCTATATAAACTCCTTGCAATGACAGAAGTATAGAAATGAGGAGGAGATTAGTGGCCAAGAATGAGTAATGATGGGGTTCTTCGAGGAGGCTGGTAGAGAACAACTAAGAGGTAGCACCAGGGAGAATGTCACTAGGATGGAATAGCTCTGTATCTTGTTTGCAGTGGGATTTATCCAAATCTATCCCATGATAAAATAAAAGAATTATACACACTTATTGTACCAATGTCAATTTCCTGGCTTTGATAGCATGTTCTATTTACATAATATAAAGACATGGAACCTCTCTGTACTATCTTCATAACGTCCATGAATCTGTAATTGTTTCAAAATAAAAAGTTTTTTTAAAATCAATGTCATTTTTATTTACCAGGAACAAATAGTTTGAAGATGTGTTTTTTAAAAGAAACACAAAGCCCTCTCCCAGCTCCCGCCAGCTTCAGCTCCAGCACAGCAGCAGTGGGGCTACCTTAAGAAACAAGCCAAAGCACACATGGTGGAGTACAGAAAACAAAATTAATAAGAGGCATAATAAGAGAAACCAAGAGACACCATTAAAAGAACATCTCTTGAAATGACAGACCCTGGACAGTGAGAGAGCCTCCTTTAATAGAACAATACTAACAGGCACACAGTGTAGAACGAGCTTTTAAATCTGATGAGAGAGACACCTGGGTAGCTCAGTCGGTTGAGCGTCCGGCTTCAGCTCAGGTCATGATCTCACGGTACATGGGTTTGAGCCCTGCGCCGGGCTCTGTGCTGACAGCTAGCTCAGAGCCCGGAGCCTACTTCGGGTTCTGGGTCTTCTTCTCTCTCTCTGACCCTCCCCTGCTCACACTGTCTAGCTCTGCCTCTCAAGAATAAATAAATGCAAAAAAATTTTTTTAAACTGATGAGAGACAGAAAGCTAGCCAAAATGACAAAACGAAAGAATTCTCCTCTAAAGAAACTCCAGGAAGAAATCACAGCTACAGAGCTGCCAAAACAGACACAAGCAACACAACTGACCAAGAATTTAGAAAAACTGTCATATAATTAATCACTGGGCTTGAAGAAATCATTGAAGCCATCTGAGAAGCTATTGATACAAAGACTAGGAACCTTCAAAATAGCTGTGACAAATTTTAAAAGGCTATAAATGAGGTGCATAATAAAACGGAGGCTGCCACTGCACGGATTGAAGGAGAGAGGAGAAGAGGTGAATTAGAAGACAACATTACAGCAAAAGAGGAAGCCAAGAAATAGAGAGAGAAATTGATACAGGAGCATGAAAGGAGAATTTGAGACATGAGTGATACAATCAAATTGAACAATATCCATATCATAGGAGTTCCTGGAGAGGAAGAAAGAGAAAAAGGTCCTGAAGGGGTGCTGGATCAAATTATAAATGAAAATTTCTCCAATATGGGGAAAGAGAAAGACACTGAAATTCAAGAGACATATCGAACTCCCCTAAGATGTAACCTGAAACGACCTTCAGCATGCCATATAGTAAACTGGCAAAATATAAGGATAAAGAGAAAATTCTGAAAGCAGCTAGGGATAAAAAGACCCTAACATACAAAGGGAATCCTATCAGAGTGGTTACAGACCAATCTACTGAAACTTGGCAGGCTAGAAAGGAATGGCAGGAAACCTTCAATGCGATGAACAGGGAAAATATGCAACCAAGAATTCTGTATCCAGCTAGCCAGTCATTCAAAATAGAAGGAGAGATAAAGGTGTTCCCAAATAAACAAAAATTAAGAGAATCCATCACCACCAAACCAGTCCTACAAGAAATCCCAAGACGGACGCTATGAGAGAAACGTAGCAAGGAATATAAGACACCAGAGACATCAATACCAACATGCACTCTACAGGGAACACAATGAATCTAAACCCACATTTTTCAATAATAACACTGAATGTAAATGGACTGATGCTCCAACCAAATGGCACAAGGTAGCAGAATGGATTAAAAAAAACAAAATCCATCTATTTGCTGTCTACAAGAGAATCACCTTAGACCTGAAGACACCTTCAGATTAAAAGTAAAGGGATGGAGAAATATCTACCATGCAACTGGATGACAAAAGAAAGCTGGAGTAGCCATACTTATATCGGATAAACTGGACTTTAAAGTAAAGGCAGTAACAAAAGACGAAGGACATTATATAATAATTACAGGATTGCTACATCAGGAAGAGCTAACAATTATAACGCATCTATGTGCCCAATTCGGGAGCACCCAAATACATAAAACAACTAATCACAAACAGAAACAATCTTATTGATAAGAATGTGCTAATTGCAGGGGACTTTAATACTCTACTTACATCAATGGATAGGTCAAGCAGACAGAAAATCACCAAAGAAACAATGGACCTGAACGACACACTGGAACAGGTGGGATAAATAGATATATTTAGAACTCTGCATCCCGAAGCTAGGGAATTCACTTTCTTCTCCAGTGCACATGGCACATATTCCAAGACTGATCACATACTGGGGCATCAAACAGCCCTCCAAAAATACAAAAGAATTGAGATCATACCATGCATACTTTCAGATCACAATGCTATGAAACTTGAAATCAACCACAGGAAAAAGCCTGGAAAACCTCCAAAAATGTGGAAGTTAAAAACCGCCCTACTGAAGAATGATTTGGCCAATCAGACAATTAGAGAAGATATTATAAAATATATGGAAACAAATGAAAACAAAAATACAACATCCAAACTCTCTGGGATGCAGCAAAGGTAGTCCTAAGAGGAAAGTTTATTGCAATCCAGGCCTATTTCAACAAACTAGAAAAAGTGCAAATTCACAATCTAACAGAGCACCTAAGGAAACTACAAAGGGAGCACCAAGAGCACCTCAAACCCAGTAGAAGGAGAGAAATAATAAAGATATGGGCAGAAATAAACAAAATAGAATCCAAAAAACTACTGAACAGATCAGTGAAACCAAGAGTTTGTTTTTTGAAAAAATAAACAGACTGATAAACCTCTAGCCAGGCTCCTCAGGAAAAAAAGAAAGAACACCCAAATTGACAAAATCATGAATGAAAAAGGATTTATTACTTTGATCCCCCAGAAAAACAAGCAATCATCAGAGATTACTATGAAAAGTTATATGCCAACAAACTGGACAATCTAGAAGAAATGGACAAATTCCTAAACACATATGCACTACCAAAATTCAAACGGGAAGAGATAGAAAATCTGAACAAACACATAACCAGTGAAGAAATAGAATCAGTTATCAAAAATCTTCCAACGAATAAAAGCCCAGGGCAGTATGGATTCCCAGAGGAATTTTACCAGACATTTAAAGCAGAGTTAACACCCATCCTTCTCAAGTTATTCCAAAATATAGAAATGGAAGGAAGATTTCCGGACTCATTATACAAAGCAAGTATAACTTTGATTCCCAAACCAGACAGAGACCTCAAAAAAAAAAAAAAAAAAAAAAAAAAAAAAAAAAAAAAAAAAAAAAAAAAAAAAAAAAAAAAAAAAAAAAAAAAAAAAAAAAAAAAAAAAAAAAAAAAAAAAAAAAAAGAACTACAGGTAAATATCCTTAATGAATACTGATGCAAAAATACTCAACAAGATACTAGCAAATCGAATTCAACAGCACATAAAAAGAATTATCCATCATGATCAAGTGGGATTCGTTCCTGGGTTACAGGGCTGGTTCAAAGCCATCAATGTGATACATCACATTAACAAAAGAAAAGATAAAAACCATAGGATCCTGTTGATAGATGCAGAAAAAGCATTTGACAAAATACAGCACCCTTTCTTAATAAAAACGCTTGAGAAAGTCAGAATAGAAGGAACTTACCTAAACATTATAAAAGCAGTTTATGAAAAGCCCACAGCTAATATCATCCTCAATGGGGAAATAGTGACAGCTTTCCCCCTGAGATCAGGAACACGACAGGGATGTCCACTCTCACCACTGCTGTTTAACATAGTGCTGGAAGTCCTAGCATCAGCAATCAGACAACAAAAGGAAATAAAAGGCATCAGAATCAGCAAAGGAGAAGTCAAACATTCACTTTTCACAGATAACATGATACTCTACATAGAAAACTCGATCAGCTCCACCAGAAGCCTTCTAGAATGATCCATGAATTCAGTAAAGTAGCAGGGTACAAAATCAATGTACAGAAATCGGTTGCATTTTTATACACCAAAAATGAAGCAACAGAAAGAGAAATCAAGAAACTGATCCCATTAACAATTGCACGAAAAACCATAAAATACCTAGAAATAAACCTAACCAACGATGTAAAAGACCTGTATGATGAAAACTATAGAAAGCTTATGAAAGAAACTGAGGAAGACACCAAAAAATGGAAAAACATTCCATGCTCATGGATCGAAAGAATAAACACTGTTAAAATGCCTTTAGTACCCAAAGCAATCTACACATTCAATGCAATCCCCGTCAAAATCGTACCAGCATTCTTCTCAAAGCTAAAACAAACTATCCTCAAATTCGTATGGAACCACAAAAAAAAAACAAAACAAAACAAAACAAAAAAAAAACAAAAAAAAAAACCTAATAGCCAAAGTAATATTGAAGAAGAAAACCAAAACGGGAGGCATCACAATCCCAGACTTTAGCATCTACTACAAAACTGCCATCATCAAGACAGTATGGTATTGCCACAAAAACAGACACATAGACCAATGGAATAGAATAGAGAACCCAGAACTGGACCCACAAGTGTATGGCCAATTAATCTTTGACAAAGCAGGAAAGAATATCCAATGGAAAAAAGACTGCCTCTTTAGCAGGTGGTGCTGGGAGAACTGGACAGCAACATGCAGAAGAATGAAACTAGACCACTTTCTTACACCATACATGAAAATAAACTCAAAATGGATGAAGGACTTGAATGTGAGACAGGAAACCATCAAAACCCTGGAGGAGAAAGCAGGAAATAGCCTCCTTGCCCTCAAACGCAGCAATTTCCTACTCGACATATTCCCAGAGGCAAGGGAATCAAGAACAAAAATGATCTATTGGGACCTCATCAAGATAAAAAGCTTCTACACTGCAAAGGAAAGAGCCAAAAAAACTAATAGGCAACCAACAGAATGGGAAAAGATAGTTGCAAATGGCATATCGGATAAAGGGCTAGTATCCAAAATCTATAAGGAACTCACCAAACTCCACACCCAAAAAACAAATAATCCAGTGAAGAAATGGGCAGAAGACTTAAACAGACACCTCTCCAAAGAGGACATCCAGATGGCCAACAGACACATGAAACGATGCTCAGCATCACTCATCATCAGGGAAACACAAATCAAAACCACACTGAGATACCACCTCACACTGGTCAGAGTGGCTAAAATGAACAAATCAAGAGACTATAGATGCTGGTGAGGGTGTGGAGAGACAGGCACCCTCCTACACTGTTGGTGGGAATGTAAACTGGTGCAGCCGCTCTGGAAAACAGTGTGGAGGTTCCTCAAAAAACGATCCATAGACCTCCCTTATCACCCAGCAATAGCACTGCTAGGGATTTACTCAAGAGATACAGAAATGCTGATGCATAGGAGCACATGTACCCCAATGTTCATAGCAGCACTCTCAACAATAGCCAAAACATGGAAAGAGCCTAAATGTCCATCAACTGATGAATGGATCAAGAAGAAGTGGTATATATACACAATGGAGTACTACATGGCAATGAGAAAGAATGAAATCTGGCCATTTGTAGGAAAGTGGATGGACCTCAAGGGTGTCATGCTAAGCGAAATAAGTCAGGCAGAGAAGGACAGATACCATATGTTTGCACTCATAGGTCTAACAGGAAAACAGGAGAAACCTAATGGAGGACCAGGGGGAGGGGAAGAGGGAAAGAGAGTTGGGGAAAGAGAGGGATGCAAAACTTGAAAGACTATTGAATGCTGAAAATGAACTGAGGGTTGAAGGGGAAGGGGGAGGGGGGAAAAGCGGTGGTGGTGATGGAGGAGGGCACTTGTGGGGAAGAGCACTGGGTGTTGTATGGAAACCAATTTGACAATAAACTATCTTTAAAAAAAAGAAATTCAAAAAAATAAATAAATAGAAGTTCGGTGAACATTAAAAAAAGAGAGAGAGAGAGACTATCGATGCTGGCAAGGATGAAACGGGCACCCTCCTACACTGCTGGTGGAAATGTGGAACTGGTGCAGCCGCTCTGGAAAACAGTGTGGAGGTTCCTCAAAAAACTATCAATAGAACTCCCCTATGACCCAGTAATAGCACTGCTGGGGATCTGCCCAAGGGATACAGAAATGCTGAAGCAAAGGAGCACATGTACCCCAATGTTCATAGCAGCACTGTCAACAATAGCCAAATCAGGGAAAGAGCCTAAATGTCCATCACCTGATGAATGGATCAAGAAGATGTGGTATATGTACACAATGGAGTACAACATGACAATGAGAAAGAATGAAATCTGGCCATTTGTAGCAAAGTGGATGGACCTCGAGGGAGTCATGCTAAGTGATATAAGTCAGGCGGAGAAGGACAGATACCATATGTTTTCACTCATAGGTCTAATAGGAGAAACCTCACAGGGGACCATGGAATGGGAAAGGCGGCGGGAGAGTTGGGGAGAGGGAGGGAGGCAAATCATGAGAGACTCTTGAATACTGAGAACAAACTGTGGACTGAAGAGGAAGGGGGAAAGGGAAAGGGGTGATGGCCATGGAGGCGGGCACTTGTGGGGAAGAGCACTGGGGGTGCGCCTGGCTGACTCGGTTAGGCGTCCAGCTTCAGCTCAGGTCATGATCTCACAGTTCGTGGGTTCAAGCCCCGTGTCGGTCTCTGTGCTGACAGCTCAGAGCCTGGAGCCTGCTTCAGATTTTGTGTCTCCCTCTCTCTCTGTCCCTCCCCTGTTCTCACTGTCTCTCTCTGTCTCTCAAAAATAAATAAAGAACATAAAAATTAAAAAAAAAAAAGAGCACTGTGTGTTATATGGAAACCAACTTGGTAATAAACTATTTTTTTTAATTTTTAAAAAATAAAAAAGAGACATGAGCGGATATCAAGAGTCAAACGTCTAACTAGCTGAGCCGCCCAGGGGCCCCAGGAGCATCTTTTCATACTCTTGTTTGCCACTGTATATTTTCTTTGGTAAGGTGTTTTTGTTCACATCTTTTGCTCATATTAAAAATCTGATTGTTCAAAAAATAAAAATAAAAAAATTTAAGAAAAAAATTAAAAGGAACACACAAAAAAATTTTTAAACCCTAGCATTAAATCTGACAAAAGAGAAACAAGATTTTTCTGAGACAAAATATAAAATTTCCTTATAAGACTTTTGAAAGACTATAGGTAAATGGAGAAATAGGCAACCGTTCTTTGAATTAAAAAACTAAATGTTACAAAGACATTAGTTCCCTCTTCATGGATCTATGGATTCAATGCAATTTCATTTGAAGCCCAAGAAGTTCTTTCTTCTTAAAACTAGAGAAGCTGCCTATAAAATTTATATACAAAGCAAAAAGCAAAGAACAGCCAATATACCTCTAAGGTAGCAGCATTTGCCTCACAGATACCATAATTATTGTAACATGACAGCAATTAGAACACCGTATCGCTGTAGAGATAAACAAACTGATCGTTAGAACTGAACAGAGGCTACACCCAGACCAGCACCCGAACAGAAACTTTGTGTATTTCTCAGCTGGCGCTGCGGACAGTGGAGAAAGATGGGTTATTCGATGAACGATGCTGAGACATTGATTATGCAAACAGACAAAAAATGAAAGTGGGCCTTTAGCACATATAATACACAAAAATCAATCCTAAGGTATCAAAGACAAACAAGAAATACAAAACTATAAAATCTTAGAAAACAGAATCTGAGCATATTGAGGCAGTAAAGGATTTCTTAAAACACAAAAGGATAAAGGAAAATATTGATTTCTGACGCAATTAAAATTTTTTTCTTCTGTTCTACACAAAAACCTTATAAAGGGGATGAAAAACAAAGCAAATCTCTGGGAGAGAATTTTTGTTAGACTTGTAAACGACAAAGGAATAATTCCTGGGACATATATATAAAGAACTGTGTAAGTAAGTAAAAGACAATCAATTTAGTATGAAAAGGGACAGAAAGCTTGAACAATGCTCCACACAGGAAAATACAATACGGCTCATAAACATGAGAAAACACCCTCGACCTCATCAGCAACCTCAGTGAGAAACAATCTCATACTTACTAGATCAGCAAGCTTTTCAAGCGTGATATTAGCCCTTGGGAAGGATGCAGAACATGTGGCCGTGTGTGTGTTCCTTGCGGGCGTTACTCGCTATAACCGATTTGGAAACCCGCTGAGCAGAATCTAGAAAGTGTGAAGAACGCATGTCCTCTATGCCTCCGCGACTCAGCTCCTCGGTACACAAGCACCTTAACAAGCTGTTGCATTTGTGCTCAAGGAGCTATAAGAGAATGTTTATAGCAGTTATTTTTATAATAGAAGAGAACTAGATACAAATCAAATGTCCATCAACAGACAATTGAAATGTATACGGCAGTGAAAATGAATGAATTACAATTACATAAAACAATATGAAAAACTTAGAGACACACAGAAATCAATAAAAATGGAAAATCATAGAAGACTATATAAAGCAAGATTTCATTTATTTCAAGTTTGTAAATAAGAAAAAAAACCAAAATACTGTTTAGGACTACCAACATGTAGGAAATCTATAAAGAGTATCAGGGGGGGATAAACAAATTTTAAATATTAGTACTTGAAAGGGACAGAAGAGGAGATGACTCAGGAGGGCACACAGACATCAAAGGTGGTCCAAGTTTACTCAAATATGTATAATTACACATGTTTTCAAAATTACAAAACTAAAGAAAAAAGAAAACGAAAGCCTCCAGGAACCATGTCACCTCATTAGAATCGATGAAGGGAGAAAGAAGAAGTAGAAAGAAAGGAAAAAGAGCCTCCCCAGTGAGCCACCCCATTGCTACACTTGGAAAGTGCTGGATTAAGAGCGTGGCTGCCCATCCCGCCAGAGAGGCTGCTGGGAAGGAGAGGTGGGAGGCGAGGAGGATGGGCCTCACCTTTGTCTGCAGCGGCAAGACTTCCTCACTCTTCCTTGGCGCGTGCTGCTCAGACGACTGGGCCCAGGACCAGAGCGTGTCTGCCCGCTGGCCGTCTAGTTCCCACCCGGGTCAAAGCAGATTCGCCGCCACGTCTGCATTAAGGGCAGGGCGGGGAAAGAAAGGAGGGGAGCGAGGCTGGTCTGACTTCAGGCTCCAGCCCCCAATCTCTTCCACTCCGTGCCTCTCCCCTGCTCCTTCCACGTTGTTCTCTCTGTCCGGCTATATCCTGCCACGGAACCTGGGCGCCCTGTAGTCACCATTCCCCTGTAATGCCTTTTCCTGTGGCCCAGGTGAAAATGTTCAAGGATGCAAATAAAGAGGGAGAAGGGCGTGCTCTAGGAAGGAGTCTGGAAGTGACGAGTTTCGGTGACAGTTGAGAGACTCTAGTTTATGGCAACCACCCATACCTGGGCCCACGAGATGTGTCTCTGGGTTTCTCCCAGTAGCTCACCCTCAAATGTTCAGGAGGAGTGCTTAGTCTTGGGTATCCTGTCAATCACCCTCCCGAGGTCATTAGGAGCTAAGGTCAGTTGGAATCACTTGTGTCTTCGGATCTTAAACTCCTGTGACCTATTAATGTCCCAGGTGCCAGGAATCTTCAGCAGGAAAATTCCTCTCTTATCTTAGGGGATCCCACCTGAAGAGGCAGGCCTCTCCAGACCTCTCTTTATCTTTTCCGCATGGGCACAAGAATTAGGGTGTCTTGTCAGGCAACATTTCCTGGCCGAATGAAGGGAAACTGTCCATTTGCCCTCCGACCTCTGGGAAAGTAACTGCTGGGCGCCTTTCTTGTCTGGTGGAAAATTACAGCATAGCACTTCTAACAGATAGACTGTAAAATACTCTTTATGTCTTGTTCAAATCTTCAGAGCTCTCCAGTTGAAGCTCTGGGCTTGATAGAGTCCAGCTAACTTTGTCAATGAGCGCTCTGTGCCTCTGGGGCCTGGGGAACATTCTGCTCATGTGCAAATCGGAGCTAGACTCTCAAAGAAGAACAGTGCCTTAGAAGGACAGCGTTCAGCTCCAAATGCTTACACAGTCTTTCTCTCTCTTCTTGGGCCTCTCCCTTAAGATGAAAAATGTGGGTGGGGGGGAAGGGAGGGACACAGTAAACCCAGTTTATGTATGCATCTGAGAGGCTTAGTGTTTTTCTAAGAAATCTTGTCCATAAATATGTAAAAAGAGAGTTTGTAACGATCACTTCTATTCTCCCCAAGAGGCTTCAAAGTTGACCAAACAGGAAACCAAGGAAGATGCTGAATACTAGAAAGTCAGTGTCCAAATATTCACTAAATGTGTTGAGACACCTTTTTTTTATTATTATTTTAGAAGGCCAATGAAGCCAAGCAATCAGAAGAAAGCAGGACTGAGGCGTGAAAAGCTAGAATGGAATTGTGTTGTGTGTATTTATAACACTATGGCCAGAAC
Source organism: Mungos mungo (assembly GCA_004023785.1). Classification (NCBI taxonomy): domain Eukaryota; kingdom Metazoa; phylum Chordata; class Mammalia; order Carnivora; family Herpestidae; genus Mungos; species Mungos mungo. The sequence continues at coordinate 217,591 of PISW01002257.1, read as the reverse complement.
AGGGCCAGCCAACTATACTCCAATGACATCATTGTGATTAAATGGCCCCAAATGAGACTATAAATGTATGGCATTTGGGGAAAATATATGAATAACTATCACTTCTACAAGACAGCAAATTTCGTCAAACTCAAATAAAGAAGAACTCTTCCATGAAGCAACCAATAAAGTAATGAGCTTAAAGCGATATGGATAAAAAGGCAAGAAAAAAGTGTGCACCAACTGAGGGATTAAAAGCGTCTACCACACTGGAGTTTAACTCCATGGGTAACCCGGATGGACACAATTCACTATCCCCTTCTGTAAGGAACTTATGCGGAAATTATCATTCTGATATATACAGAAGCATTGAAAACAGACCCTCAGAGAGAGATTTTTACACGCATGCTCATAGCAGCATTAATCACAATAACTAAAAGAGAAGCTAGCCGAATGTTTATTAGCAGATAAATGGATAGCAAATTGTGGTCTATCCCCACAGTGGAATATTATGACTTGGCCATAAAAAGGAATGAAGTGCTGATACATATGCCATGGAGGAACCTTGAAAGCATTATGATAAGTGAAAGAAATTAGACACAAAAGGCCTCATCTTGCATGATTCCATCTATATAAAATATCCGGAATAGGTAAATTAATAGAGACAGGAAGTAGACAGGTGGTTGCCAGGAGCGAGAGAAAAAGGAGAATGTGGAGTGACTGCTAACGGGTACTGCGTTTCCCGAGGAGCGATAGACGTATGTTGGGACTAGACAGCGGTGGTGGTTGACAGAAGAATGTGCTAAATGCCACTGAATGTGCACTTTGAAATGGTTAAGATTATGCTATATAATTTCACCTCAATTGTAAAAAGAAAAAACATTTTAACTGCATTTAAATGGAGTGTCAGAAATTTCTAGCAATTTTTTTAGTCAGAATCTTTTCTTCAAATGAAAACATATTGGCCTGCTAAAGCATAAGGACACAAACATGGAACTTCTCAGGCTGAAACAGAGGTAGGTGAGGCTCCGGGCCCTCCATGCTCACCTCTGCGTCCCAGCAGCCCTGAAAGGGATGCCATTGAGTCCTGAAGGCTCCAAGAAGGCTATGAAGCCTATCTTCTTATTCTACACACAAAAACACTGAGGCCCGAAGGCTATGTCAATGGCCAAGAAACTTGGACATTTTTGAAAGATTGAAGACAGATTCATTATTTTTTTCCATGTAGAAAGATACCAATAAAAACTTAGCTAAGTGCTAAGCAAATAGTGTGGATAACATGCAGAGGCCTGAGAAGAGAAGGGGGAGGGAGGACTGGGGACGCCAGAGGCCATGTCACCTGGGCCAGCAGAGCAGCACAGGCACCCTGGAAGAAAGGCCAACACACAAAATCCTCAACACAAATTATTGTTTTGTCTGTGTACCATAAAGAGCATAAGCAGGTGAAGATTAAATTAATACAAGATAGAGCTGAAAAGGTATTTGCAGGAGACAGTGGGAAATAGTCAAATTTATAATATGGTAATGAAGGTCTTGAACATATCTGAGCTTCAGATAAGACATAAATGTACTGCCAAGAAAAAAAATTGTCAATATTACATCAATAATGTATATAAATCCTTGACCTCAATCGCAGCAATTTCCTACTTGACACATCCTCAAAGGCAAGGGAATCGAGAACAAAAATGATTTATTGGGACCTCATCAAGATAAAAAGCTTCTGCACTGCAAAGGAAATAATCAAGAAAACTAATAGGCAACCGACAGAATGGGAAAAGATAGTTACAAATAACCACATATCGGATAAAGAGCTAGTATCCAAAATCTATAAGGAACTCACCAAACTCCACACCCAAAAAATGAATAATCCAGTGAAGAAATGGGCAGAAGACTTGAACAGATACTTCTCCAAAGAGGACATCCAGATGGCCAACAGGCACATGAAATGATGCTCAACGTCACTCATCATCGGGGAAACACAAATCAAAACCACACTGAGATACCACCTCACACCAGTCAGGGTGGCTAAAATGAACAAATCAAGAGACTATAGATGCTGGAGAGGGTGTGGAGAGACGGGCACCCTCCTACACTGTTGGTGGGAATGTAAACTGGGGCAGCCACTCTGGAAAACAGTGTGGAGGTTCCTCAAAAAACTATCCATAGACCTCCCTTATCACCCAGCAATAGCACTGCTAGGGATCTACCCAAGGGATACAGAAGTGCTGATGCATAGGAGCACATGTACCCCAATGTTCATAGCAGCACTGTCAACAATAGCCAAACCATGGAAAGAGCCTAAATGTCCATCACCTGATGAGTGGATCAAGAAGATGTGGTATATATACACGATGGAGTATTACATGGCAATGAGAAAGAATGAAATACGGCCATTTGTAGGAAAGTGGATGGAACTCGAAGGTGTCATGCTAAGCGAAATAAGTCAGGCAGAGAAGGACAGATACCACATGTTTTCACTTATCGGTCTAACAGGAGAAACCTAACAGGGGATGATGGGAAGGGGAAGGGATGGGTAAAAGTTAGGGAGAGGGAGGGAGGCAAATCATGAGAGACTCTTGAATACTGAAAACAAACTGAGGACTGAAGAGGGAGGGGGAAAGGGGAAGGGGGTGCTGATCATGGAGAGGGGCACTGGTGGGGAGGAGCACTGGGTCCTATATGGAAACCAACTTGGCAATACACTATTAAAAAATTTATACAATTATGTATTATTTTCAAATAATATATAAAATTATATGCTTACCAAGTAATATAATTTAAATAATGCATTATTTATAATTGATACATGTTTATAATCCCAGAACATTCTCAACTTTAATTCTCTCCCTTTATAGCTCATCACACAGAAAAGTACAGTACCTTCCCCCGTTCATATGAAAAAACCACAAAGGGTAAACATCCACCCAGTATCCGCCCACACTCAGCGCAGGAGCCAGAGGAGCTGGGACCTGGGGCCAGGACAGGTCAGGGCTCCCAAACTCTGGAGCAACTTCCAGCTGGGAACTGGGTGCAGCAAGAGTGGCGTCCGTCCTGTCTCAGGAGCGGCCTCTCCTCGGGAGCCTCTCCTGTGCCCCACCTCACAGACCTCACCTGGCTCAGAGCCCCACAGGGTCAGAACAGCTGCCCTTGACCCCTCCGTTTCAGGTGCTTTGGAGACGGACTGCAGGGAGATAAGGAGTGTCATTTTCTGCTGTTTCCCATAATAGTTAATGTGGCAAAAAGGGAATGTTCCCAATTTCCACCCCGAAGAAGCTACCGGATGGTACAAATAAAGGTTCTGGACATACCAGAAAGGTTTCCTCTTTTTCACGTTTCATGCACTTTTCAAATGTGTAAAGAGAAGAAATAAGAAACTAGGTGAAGAATGTTATTAATAACAGGCGTGAGTTTTAGAGCCCACCGCACGTGAGACCTGCAATCTGGACAGAGTGGGGGGGCATGTCAGAGCCACCACACCGCAGACAGCTGCGTGTGAGTTGGGGCAATTTACACACGGAGCGACCCTCTGCCTCTTTCCCGGTGGATGTTGTGTCTCGCCCAAGGACAGAATTAGGAAAAGAGTGTGAACTGGACCTAAACCGTGTAAGAAGGCAAAATAAAAGTACCCATAGAACAGGGTGAAGTCCCTGGTGGTGACTTGTGTCATCGGCTTCCCACCCAAGGCCCTCCAACACCCCCCCCCCTTGCCCTCTTTGATTTAGACCCCTGACTGTCAGCAGGCCTGCACAGGAAGCAGTCAGATGCCAGTCCAGGCCTTTGCATGCCTGAGTCACCCACATTGATTGTGAGCTGTTCCCAAGCCAAGAAAATGAGATTCTTCACTTATCAGAAACATACCACTTCCCAGATCTTGCCTATTTTTTGAAGACTATCTTCAAAAATACGTTAATATGATCCCTCTGTAGTTTGTCCATGTTTATACTTAGAGAAACAACATCTTACCAGAGATTTCAAATGGGTGTAGAGAGGGAAAGTCCACACTACACAGGCGTACGGTAGGTTTTAACTGCAGAATTTTTCCAGATAAGGTAGGAGGCTCGATCACCACCAGCTCTTTCTAGATACATCTGTGCTCACACAGAATGGGGCATCTTTTCTCAGAGAAGCTGTTACTTCACTCTTTACGCGGGTGGGCACTGCCCTCTGCTGATGACTCAGAACTGAGGGAAGATACTTGGTCTCCCTCCCTTCCAAGCAGTGGCTCTGCCTGGGACGCACTGAACAGGATGACACGTCCTTTCAGGGTAATGGCCCGCACTGGTGCCGTCTAACAGAGTGAGCGCCCTCCTCCCCTCAACCCTGGGCCCAGCGCCAGCGCCGCGGGCCACGAGCAGCACCCCAGCCCTCAGGCCCACCTGGCCGCGCAGTGAGGGGACACCCCAGCTGAAAGCTGCAAGGACATGAGTGGGGTTTAAACCGAACAGCTAGGCTTGAGTAAAATCAGCATGATAAACAACTGAAATCTCCGTTAGTAACCTTGAAGCAATCTAGAAACAGAATCAAAAGTGATTGAATCTGAATGCTAAAATTAGCAGTTGCATAAACAAACAAAAAACTCGATCCACCTTTAAATGCTTAGCTCTCTGTAACAGCTCCTTAAGAGAACCGACTGCACCCGGTGACCGCAGCAAATTCCTCCCACATTAGACTCAATAGAGCAAAACTGGAAAAAGAAATATTTTTCTTAAGAAACGCCACACATGAGCTCTCCGCATGCACTTATCTAGTGTAAACTCGCCGGGTGAACATCACCAAACATGAAAGGCGTGCTGCTCCCTGCAGCCCGATCAGCACTGCGGGAAGACATTTCTGGTTACCGGACGGCTGGATGGTCAGAGTCTGCGGATCTCAGGCCAAACGCTTGTTCACAGCGATCCTACCTGACTTTGTCTCTGGAGGCAGTAAAACAATAATTACAACACTTCGTACTCATACCGCATCTTTCACCCTCTGGAATGTCAGGCCCTTTGCAGACACTAACTCGTCCACCCTCCCTGTGCTGTGGTCCGCGGGAGGAGGGCACTCATCAAACTCCTTCAAAAAGGCCGGTCTGAGCGTGTCTCCTGGAGTCACCACCAAGGCCAAAATAAATCACCCAAGTAATCCGGGCAAAAGAGCATCTGGGGGGTAGGGTTAGCTCAGGCATCCAGATAACGACCTAAATCTCCCACTCTCCCTGGCCTGGAGACCACAGTGCGTAAGTCAGAGTGGCGTTGAGAAGGGGCTTCAGCTCTCCACAGCCCCACACCAGCAACTGAGGCTCACAGTTCAGCAGCCAAGGCTCCCTGAGCTACCATGTCAGTCAGCAGAAGCCCTAATGTGCCACCGGAATGCCATGGAGCAAAGGACCCAAGGTGTGGGTCTGTCTGCTATAGTAAATATTTCAGAGGAACAGTCAGTAGAACAAAAAATAGATACCTCCAGACTTAAGTAAGCACCCAAGGCATCTTCCAAAAGCCACTGGTTTGGATTTAACCTGATCTAGAGTGGACTCAGGCCATAATTTCATATCAGAAATTTGAGATTTATAGAAGAATCTGAAATCTGGGATTTATAGAAGATTACTAATTGTTTCACAGTCAAAATCTAGGGCAAACTATTTAAACTAAAATGGATCCCCAGGAGTCCATAGGCACTCACCATAGTGCCTACAGCCTTGGGGGGTCCAAAGCCACAGACGAAACTCTCACAGGACACTTAGTGGCTAGAGAATGCTTGATCTTTGAGGATCCATTTTTTTAACACCCTATGTTCAAAAAAGCTCTCTTTCTTCTAAATTCCTAGGGCCCATGAGGACTTGTCAGTTTGATCATAATGCATTCGTGGATGGAATGCAGAGGTCTTAGAAGTGAGAACAGAAGGAAGAAATACTCATGAGAATAAAGACTCTGACAAGGAGAGGGCAGCAGAGAGCACAACGGTCAGGACAGGAACCACATGAATCCATGGAAGGGCAAAAGAGACCGTCTTCATAAAAACATCAACTTTGTAACCACATGACACTAAAGGGAATCGTTAATTTAAAACACTCTATTTGCCAATCACAGACCTCTCATATCCTCATCTGGAAAATGTGAGTATTGGGGCGCCTGGGTGGCTCAGTCAGCTGAGCCTCTGACTTCAACTCCAGTCAGGATCTCGAAGTTAGTGAGTTCATGAATTCGAGCCCCACGTGGGTCTCGTTGCTCTCAGTGCGGACCCCACTTCCAACCCTGTGCTCCCCTCTTTCCGCTTCTCTCCTTCTCTCTGCCCCTCCCCCTTTCTGCCCCTTCTCCACTTGTGCTCCCTCTCTCAAAAATAAACATTTAAAAGAAATGTAAGTGTTGTTTCTGGTCCCCAAAGTGATCAAGTCAAACGACCCAGAGGTGAATCAACAGGGTGCAGACCTCTGACTTTGTCACTGCTGCCTGCCTGTGAGTCCATCATTTTCACCTAAGAATTTAATGCTCCAGCGTCAGAAGCTTCGAATAGATTAAGGTTTGGTTTATTTTTAATGTAATTTACTGTCAAGTTGTCTAACATGCAGTGTGTGAAGTGGGCTCTTGGTTTTGGGGGTAGATTCCTGCGATTCGTGGCTCACACACAACACCCAGTGCTCATCCCGACAAGTGTCCTCCTCAGTGCCCACCCCCCATTTTCCCTCTCCCCTCTCCCCCATCAACCCTCAGTTTGTTCTCTGATTCCATCCCAGTTATGAGACCAGGGGAGGCTCCTGGCCAAGGGCACTGGTAGGAAGAAGGGGGTCCAAGGGGCTGCTGGCCAAGCTGCCAGGTCCCGTAGAAATGGCCAAGTCACAGTCATCACTGCGCAAGTGACTCAGTCACCTCTCCTCTCCCCCCAGATTGGAGGGCAGCCATTACGGAGAGTCCGTAAGGCCCTAAACTCCTTCCCGGCTGGTAAAGTCTCCCACCTCAGTTTGCTGCAAAATCGTGGTTTGTATATTCCATTTTCTTTTCTAGTCCAGTGAAGGCAAACCAGCAAACGGAGCTGGGTATGCGTCCCATTCCCCAGGGTTCTCTCCTGCTCTGTGACATCAGAATAGCAAGTTGTGGTACCGGGACTCGTTACGACAGAGGAGGGCGGTGAGTTACTTTACAAGTCATTCCCCCGGTACAGTACGCTCTCTGCCCTCCCCCCCCCCCCCCCCCCCCCCCCCCCGAGCACACCGGGATGGGGACGTCTTAGTAAACTCGCAGGGGAAATTTTGACGTTTGCAGAGGAGAGTAACTTTAGAATGTATGAGTCTGGCAGATACTGTAAAGTACTTCAGAAGAATGTCTACTTCAACAGAACACAAACGCCTCTAATCCAAATCATGAAAGAAGTCCCTGAAAACAAAAAGTCCTATATATTAAGTCCTATGAGATCACACAGTGTTATTTTTTAGGGTGATTTGGAAAATAAGGGTTTTTTAATGTTTATTTATTTATTTTGAGAGAGAGAGCGCACGCACACATGTGAGCAGGGGAGGGGCAGAGAGAGAGAGAGAGAGAGAGAGAGAGAGAGAGAGAGAGAGGGTCCCAAGCAGCCTCCAGCACTGTCAGTACAAAGCCTGATGCAGGGCTCGATCCCACAAACCGTGAGATCATGACCTGAGCTGAAATCAAGAGTCACACACTAAACCAGCTGAGCCACCCAGGCACCCCCAATAAGTTTTATTGTTTAATCACCCATAAACTACCCTACAGTCACTTTTCTAATACAAAAATGAATCTGTGAGTGAACGCAATATTATATAAGATTGAAAAAATGAGGGGCTCCTGGTGGCTCACTTGGCGAAGTATCCAAGTCTTGGTTTCGGCTCAGGTCACGATCCCCCGGTTTGTGAGCCTGAGCCCCGCCTCGGGCCCTGCACTGGCGGTGAGATCCTCTTGGGGTGCTTCCTCCTCCTCCTCTCTGCCCCTCCCCTGTTCACACACCCTCTCTCCCAGAATAAACAAAAACTTTAAAAAAAGAAAACTGATTAAATTTATTGTTCAAGATTATATCTTCTCTATCAAACATAATTGCAATACAACAGGACGTAATATTCATTAATACCAAATGTAGTCTAATAGAAAAAAATCTCGTTACTTGTTGTGTAATAAAAGTAACATTTTTCTATTTAGATATTTTTGTCTAAAACTTAAATAAAAAATGTTAGATGCTGTGGAGAATGAGAGGTTAAGGAGAATATGGAGGAATGATTTACATTCCTAACCTGGCGGAGCCAAGAAAAAGCACTTGATTTTACAGGTGAAGAAAAACCAAACTTCCCACGCCGCGGGCACTGTCAGCACGGCCCGGTAAGACCACGCCCGCACGGAGGAGCGTCCCTTTCCGTCCACCTCCCGTCGCGCCGCCCTAACGAGCCACTTTTGTTCTCCACATTCTCAAGAATAGGTCAGCCTGTAGAACCCCCACAAGCTGATGACAAACACATGTCAAAAATGCGCTTCCCGATTCGATAAAATTCAGTTTAAAAATAGAACACTAAAATATTTACAATTACATAAAGGAAGAAAGTTATTAATCTGAACGAGGCATATTTCATTCATGTATGTCAAAACATGTTCCTAAGACTTGTGTGTTCCCTAACAGGCTCAAGAAAAATGGCAGAAATTCTGGATGTGAGAATCGGGTGCCCTGAAAGCATCGGAAACTGATCCAAAATTTTAAAAATTACTGGTCAGTCCCCTCGCTGCCCTGGAGCTGACCGCGGGAGCAGAAAGCAAATCTCTCAATCCGTCCTCCGTGATTTCAGCACACTCTGTATTCTAGCCTCCGGGAGTGCTTAAAGCAAATAAAACTGTCCCCCAAGGATGGGGGGAAATTGGAGCTGAGAATTTACTCAAGATTTACAAGTATAATTCAGGCTGTAAGGAAACGTGGACTTGCTGTGTTCGTGCTCCTCCTGGTGCCTAAACTGGGGGAAATAAAACATGAGGTTTTCCAAGGTCGTGTTCACTGAATGTTCAAGTTCCACGGTGCGAAGGAGGGAACCCCACCAGTCTTCAAATGTCCATGAAGACTCTGCTCTCTGGGGACCCCCTACCACGTCACATCCTGCCTGCACGTCCTCTGGACTAAGTAGTACACACCGCCCTGGCTGGGCCTTCAGCCTGTTAAAAAAACATCTGAGAGAAGGGTTCGTTCTGTTCTTCACTTGGCAGGTGGCATGGCAGGTTTGCCCACATGCTCCCCACACCCTATAAGTAACAGCCCAGGCAGCCCTCAGCGCGCACCTGCCTTCAGGGTCGCTTCTCACGGGAGGTCTTAGGTCCGTGGGCCACTGCTATTTCCTTGTCACATTTAACCTTGCGTCCTGACATTTTTAGGTCATATTTCTTGTGACCCTCACTAAGAAGCAAAAAGACAACATGGTTTTATGAATTCTAAAAGAAATACAGCCTTTCTTGTAAAATATACAGCACCTGGGAGGCGCAGGGCTCCACAAAGCCACATCAGGGTAGGGTGCCGACGAGCCAGGTGCGGAGGCAGGGCCTGGGAAAGGTGTCGCTGTGGGAGCCTGCAGCTTCGGCCTCCGTGCCAAACTGCTTGGGCACCAGGTTGTCCCTACACCTCGATGATGTAAACAAGGAAAAGACAGCTGCTGTTCAAACTAAGCTTCAGCTCAAAACACAGAATGGAGGGGCACCTGGGTGGCTCAGTGGGTTAAGCATCCGGCTTCAGCTCAGGTCATGATCTCACGGTTCATGGGTTCGAGCCCTGCGTCGGGCTCTGTGCTGACAGCTCAGAGCTTGGAGCCTGCTTTAGATTCTGTGTCTCCCTCTCTCTCTGCCCCTCCCCCTGCTCACACTGTCTCTCTCTGTCTCTCAAAAATAAATAAGAAACATAAAAAGAAATACAGAATGGAATAATTTTTCCACGGTCAAGAGGAAAAGCCTCTCTGAGTTTCCAGAACGGTCTGCAGCTTCCAGAGTTCTGTTTTGTTTACAGCACCCTTGGACCCTAATCTTAAAGGAAATGAAATGCTGAACTGGACAGAAAAATACACAGCCCGAGTTCTGTGCAACTTGGGATTTTGGAAGAGGCACCAATCTGGTGGTACGTCTCCTTCCTCCACTGTGTGAGCACAGCGGCGATGAGCTCCAGGGGGGCCGCGGCGGTCTCCCCAGAACTGCAGTCCTCGCCTTTACGGCTGTCTTTTCTCAACACTGCAGCCAGCGCAATCACATTAAAATTTGATTAAAATATGCCCGTCCTCAGCTCAGGACCATGCAATGGCTCCTCGTGTCACCCAGAGGGAAAAAACAATGTCCTCCACACATATGCGTGAAGATACAGGTCTAAATACATTCTCTGCAGCTTTGTTAGTAGTCGTGCAAACAAGAACTCGGCTTCAAGGTGAATGACTACTTTGGGGCTCAGAGCACTGGCGATGCAGCCACCTGTACGTGGGGTGCACCGAGGTGTGCTGACAATGGAGGCAAATAACACGCTTTATTAGGTTAAAGAAAAAACGGGAACGAATATTACATTTAGAACAAATCCATTTATGTTGTTTTGAAAGTGTATACACACGTCTCCAAGTCCCTAAGGAGCTCATGTTTGGATTTTGGGTTTTTTTTTTTTAAATAATAGTTTATTGTCAAATTGGTTTCCGTATAACACCCAGTGCTTCTCCCCACAGGTGCCCTCTCCATGCCCATCCCCCCTCCCCCTCCCCCTCCCCCTTCAGCCCTCGGTTCGTTTTCAGTATTCAAGAGTCTCTCATGATCTGTGGGTTTTTTAAGTACAGAATGGTGTTTAGAAACCATTTGCTAATATTCAAGAAATGGATTTGTTAAAGTGAGTCTGATGTTTGATGATTGGGTTAAAATTGAGATTTCAGAACACGATTAAATTACTACCAGTTCTTTCCTTGGAAAAATAATGCTAAAAAAAAAAAACTTTTCTTTTTTGAAATCCCCTTAAGCCATAGAATTTAGTAGCTGTAGCAAGCCTTCTGCATTTAATTATCTGTGTCCTCCTTACTCCCACATCCAAAATTATTTATTCCACTTAGTGTTTGTCCCCATTAGGAAGAAATAAAACTTCTCTGCAGGCAGCCTCGAAACAAAGCCCTTGGGGAGGCCGGCCAACTCCTCAGGTCTCCTGAGCACCGAACCCACACCGAAGGCCCTGCTGACCCCTTGTGAAGCGGCCTCGTGTCCGCGCTGGTCACCAGGTGAGTTGGTAACAAAGCAGTTCCTCTGGGCTGTTCGTCTAAATCATGCAGATTCACCTTGATCAGCTTCACTTCAGTTAAACTTCGGATCGTGGGTGAGGTGGTAGAATGTTGGGATTTGGGAGCAAACAGTCAAGAATCTTGAGACATCTTCAGTGCAAAAAAAAAGTGGTTTATTAAAGCACAGAGACAGGAACCGTGGGCAGAAAAAGCTGCACTGGGATTACGAGGAGTAAGTGATTATAAACTTTTAAGTTGGCGGGGGGGGGGGGGGAGTTAGGGACAGCCTGAGTCTCCAGGGAATTTGGAAGCAAGGTCTCCAGGACCTTGAGGGATCAGTCACTACTGTATAGTAAAACCTTAGTCCTGAGACCCGTCAGATGTATACCAGTGGTCCATGTGCTTGGAGGATGATTGCTAACATGTATCTTGGGGGGCGGGGAAGGGGTGTGTAGAGATGAAGGAACTTTCTAAAGAATTTTTATATGTTAAAGGAGACTTACAGGATCAAGGAGGCCAAGTTAATGTCAACTTAGGTTGCACTTTGCCTCTAACAAACTATTAACATCAAGGGTAGAGTTTTGGAGGAAGGTCACTCAGCCTGCCTGTCTCAAGTATTTGTCAATGGGCTGTGAGTTGCAAGGAAGTTTAATTTTTTCCCGACATTTCTTTTGCCTTTATTCTCCACATCAATGGGCATCCAGGCACCTGATCTCCCATCATGGGACAGGTCCTCCAAGAACAAGAGCTTCACCATGACCCTGAGTTATGCCTGTACCTTCTTGCTTATGCTTGTCTTGGTTGTACAATAAATTTGCCAAAAGAATCCGTGGCCAGGAATGCCCAAGACCTTGCAATGATCTGATTTTCTTTCTTACCCCTAACTCTCTCTCCCTTCACTCAGGACTTACAATACTGCCTTGTATTTAGTAACCACTTAATAAATATTTGTTGAATACATAAATGGGACTATGAAGGGACACATGTCTACCTTGGCCGGTAGCCCCCCCCACCTCCCCGGCCGTGCTCATCACCACATGTCCCGCCGAGTTCCCACTACTCATCTTCCTTCCCAAACGCAAACTCCGTTTACCGCACATCCTCCAGTCTTACCGTGACCTACATGTTATCATTCACCCACAAAAAATGCACACTTACTGTTATGTGTACAATATTTAAGGGTAGTGATGTGTAGGCATGTGTGCACTGAATAGGATAAAGTTTGTTTTCACTGGTCAAATCAATGATACTCTGCAAATGCTTGAGCCTTCAGACAGACAAATGTGTTAACTCTAACAAACTGAAATGTGAAGCAACCTGCTTTGAAATCAGCTGTCACAAAGTGGAAATTGTAACAATAACCTTTGGCATCGGACTTTTTTTTTGGAATTCTGTTCTGTTCTAAACCCTTTGGAGTCAAAGATGAGAGCTTAATTTAAGCTGGTGTATCAGCAGCTGCTCGATCAATCACCAAAGATGGTTAAGCTTCTTAAACTTTCTCTTTTCTTGTAGTCTTGTTCTTTGTTTGGCTTGGTGTTCATTTTCCCCTAGGAGAGGGGGGAGAAGAGGAAGCTGAGAATTTAGGGATAAGTGAGCAGCTGAGAGAAATTTTTATTTATTTATTTTTTTAAATAGTTTATTGTCAAATTGGTTTCCATACAACACCCAGTGCTCTTCCCCACAAGTGCCCTCCTCCATCACCGCCACCTCTCTTCCCCCTCCCCCTTCCCCTTCAACCCTCAGTTCATTTTCAGCATTCAATAGTCTCTCTCAAGTTTTGCGTCCCTCTCTCCCCAACTCTCTTTCCCCCTTCCCCTCCCCTTGGTCCTCCATTAGGTTTCTCCTGTTCTCCTGTTAGACCTATGAGTGCACACATATGGTAACTGTCTTTCTCCACCTGACTTATTTCGCTTAGCATGCCTCCCTCGAGGTCCATCCACTTTCCTACAAATGGCCATATTTCATTCTTTCTCATTGCCATGTAGTACTCCATTCTGTATATATACCACATCTTCTTGATCCACTCATCAGGTGATGGACATTTATGCTCTTTCCATGATTTGGCTATTGTTGACATTGCTGCTATGAACATTGGGTTACATGTGCCCCTATGCATCAGCACTTCCGTATCCCTTGGGTAAATCCCTAGCAGGGCTATTGCTGGGTCATAAGGGAGTTCTATTGATTGGGAGAAATTTTTAGAAAGAGCACATCTGACGTTCCATTTGTTTGCATTGCTGCACCATAGGCTCTTCTTTTATTAACCCTTCAAATTTTCTCCCCCTCAAAACAACAAAAACCTATTTGCTTAAGGATGCCTTTGTGTAAATGACGTGTAGAATAGAAGCTGATCAAGTGAGGTATCTAACTCAATGGAATTTGGGCCAGAGTGAGCTCTTCTGAAAGCAAGCCCCGGAGCAGAAGTAACCACAAATGCATAAGAACCCTGGGAATTTTCACAAATTTGTGTTCCATGGAGAACATGGGGAACATGAGTCAATTAGTTATGTATAGTTAACTTTTGCTGAACTCACTTAATCGCTCTAATAGTTTTCAGTATTATGGATTGCTTACATTTTTTTTTTTTTTTAGAGAAAGAGAGAGAGAGGGTGCAAGCAGTGGGGAGAGGTAAAGGGGAAGGAGAGAATCGTAAGCAGTTTCCATGCTCAACTCTGAGCTAAAGATTTTTCATCCGTATTCATAAGAGAAATTGTTCTATAGCTTTCTTTCTCTTTTTTAAAATTTTTTAATGTTTATTTATTTTTGAGTGACAGAGACAGAGCATGAGCAGGGGGGGGGGGCAGAGAGAGAGGGAGACACAGAATTGGAAGCAGGCTCCAGGCTCCGAGCTGTCAACACAGAGCCCGACGTGGGGCCCAAACTCACAGACTGTAATAACACGACCTGAGCCGAAGTCGGACGCCAAATCAACTGAGCCACCCAGGCGCCCCTATAGCTTTCTTTTCTTATGTTTTTGTTTGGTTTTTGTATCAGGGAAGTAATGGGCTCATAAAATGACTGAGAAGTGTTCTCTTCTATTTTTTTGGAAGAGTTTGTGAAGAACTGGTATGAATCCTTCTGAAATGTTTGATAGAATTCATCAGTGAAGCCACCTGGGCCTAAGTTCTTCTTTGAAGGAAGTTTTTTTATTAGTAATTTGATCTCTTTACTTGTTACAACCCTATTTAGATATCCTATTTCTTCTTGAGCCAGTTGTGGTAGTCCGAGTCTCTCTAGGAATTTCTCTGGGTTATCTAATGTGTTGGCATAGGAGTCAATTGTAATCCCTTATACTTCTCTAAGGTAAGTAATAATGTCCCTGACTTCATTCCTGATTTTATCATTTTGAGTATTCATTCCATTTTTCTTGGTCAGTCTAGCTAAAAGTTTTTCAGTTGTGTTCATGTGCAGACTTAATTTTATACAGAACACAAGATGTCAGGAGCCCCATGGAACACTTGGGGTCTGCTGTGCATGTGTAATGGAAACGCACTAACTGCTCACCCTTACACACTCTCCTGAGCTACACCGTCTTCCCCTCCCCCTCACTGGCATTCCGATAGCACTAAACTGACCCTATCGGACTACTACGCACAACTTCATTTCTACAAGTTTAAATAAACTTGGCAAGTGTTGAAGATAAATAATTGTCATTTGACCCCTTTTAGAAACCTTAAAACAGACGGAACAATGAAAGAGGATACATAGTGTCATTAGTAAATTTAGGGAAGCAAAGCAGATCAGCTCACATCGAAGTCCTTTTTCCTCAGCTAACTAACGTTACTTAACCAGTCTGCAAATTGAGTGACCCGAGCACTAAACTTTTAGATTCTGAAACCTGAATGGTCCCATCATTTCCAGTAGGAAGAAAGGCTCATGCACCAAAGGCCTTGTGTATCTGCCTCACCCCTGTGGCCCCCTGGAGTTGCACATGTGCAGGGAAGGGGCAGCCCACACTACGGGCATAATAAACATGTGACAGAAGTTGGACTAAGTCCTGCCATCCAGGTGAGTCAGACAAGGAGTAACTAATGATGCCGGTGGAGTGGTTTCCACAACTACTTGTCCTTAGAATTCACACTCATGCTCGTGCGCGCGCGCACACGCACACACACTCACACACACATCCCATCTAATCCCCAAACAGAGAGTAAATGAAAAAAAAGAAATGTGAGCAGAACTCAAAGACTCATGTGGAGCTCTGGATAAGGTTGGCCGGAAGTGAGACTCCTCCAATCACACCAGTGTGGTCCAGAAAAGAACGAGATTCTACCCCATCCACTCCATTCTCTGCAGTCTTTCCCTCAGATCCCAACACTAACTTCATTCATCAACATTGACAAGAAAGCAGAAAAGCAGGATAGCACTATGCATCGACACTTAAGCTAGCCAGGATCCTATAATGAAAGGAGGAAAGATATAAAAGCAATGAACATTTTGTATGCCAGTGAGGGATTGAAACTTTTTCAACTAATTGTAGATGAAGAACCTGTCAAATTGACTGTCAAATTTAAACAGTAACAAAAGAAGCCAAAAAACAAAAAGAATCGAGTAATTATAGTTGGATCAGGGTAACATGCCCTTCCTAGATGTTACCACCAGTAGAGTAGAGAGGTCCCCCTGACCTGATAGAAATAAATGAGTGGGCAGAGGATAATTAATTGAAAAGATGGGTCTTAACAGAGCCCCATATGCCTGAGTTTCTACAGATTTGTGGGAGAATGAGTCAGAGTATTCTCAGCTTCACAGGAATATATCCTGTGTGTGTGTGCGTGTGTGTGAGTGTGGTGGCTCTGATATTAAAAAAGTCAAGACATAGCAAAGAAGGTTGAGAATATAAACTGAAGCTACTGTCCTATATCCCACTTTTCCCCATTCTGGAGGCTGATGGACACCCACAATAATTCCATAATCCAGCAGTAAATACTTACAGAGTTAAAACTATCTCCCACTTATGAGACATGCTAACATCATAAAAATTGCCCAGATGCATTTTCATAGCACCTGTATTTTCACAGCACTATTTTCCAATGACTGCCATGCTGCATGATCACTTTTATTGATCTTTTTATTTTTATTTTTTAAAGAATTTTCTAAAGTTTTTATTTAGTTTGAAAGAGAGAGAGAGAGAGACCACAAGCTATGGAGAGACAGGGAGAGAGGGAGAGAGAGAATCCCAAGCAGGCTCTGTGCTGTCAGCACAGAGCCCAATTCAGGGCTTGAACTCACGATCATGACCTAAGCTGAAATAAGAGTCAGACACTTAATCTACTGAGCCACTCAGGCATCCCATTGATCTTTTTTAGAAGAGACAAGTAAAATTTACCATAGGAGTCTATAAATGACTTTTTATTAGAAAAATATACAACCTATAGAAAAAAATAGCAAATGTCTGATTTCAAGAGTCTTAGATCAATAGTTTTCAAATCAATGGATCCAAATTCCTCACTGCTTCAGAAAACGGAGTGTTCAGAAGGAGTCAGGGAAGGACTCCAAGCTGTTCCACTTCTTCCCCTGACTTCAGTGGGACCCATGCTGCTGCTGTTTTGTTTTTATACTGGGTTCTTTTGCTAACAATATATTCAAAAATCGTTGGCTAGATCATGGTCTATCATTACTCTGAAATGGCAAAACAACAAAATGTATAACTTGTCTTATTTCACTGATGGCTCTCCACATGGTGTTTTAACACACGTACGGTACCAGAAATCATCAGAAGATCCTTAGTGACTGTGCTTGGTGTTCCCGTTCGCCCCTCCAGATTCACTCTTAGCCTCTCCATCTTGCTTCTCACCCTGAGAGGCTGAAAGCCTGGACCACGTGGGCACGGACCATTTCAGCAAGGATTATGTCATGATGCACTGCATCAGCAGCCTCAGACTAGAAATCCCATGAGTTCAGCCAGGAGGTAGCCTGGGGTGCTAAGGGTGCCAGGGAGCTGAGGGGGCTGAGGGTGGCCCCACCTTGAGACCTAGGATCCTGACAGCAGGGCAGTCTCCTCAATGCCTCTGCCCTCTTCTGGCTGATAGTCATTTCTTCTTGCATGCCTCAGCCCTATCTTCACCTGCCTGGGCTGCTGCGCCAACCCTGAGGGTGCGGAGCCTTGGTAATCAGGACTTGGAACTATCCTCATGCAAGCCTTGGATTCTGACTGACGCAGCAACTTCCATAATCATATCTATGTCAAACTGGACAGTCTATCATTTGTACACACATGATCTAACTTAATCCTCATGAGAATCTATGAGGTTACAGTCTTGGCTTAAATGCATGAGTCTTAGCCCAACAGATTCTACAGCAGAGGATAGCTGAGCAAGGAGAGGCCCAGGTAGCAAGGTAAGCAAAGCCAGATGGAAGGCCCAGCTCAAGGGTGCCTGCCTAAGCCTCTAGGACCTCAGGCCAGCCTGACCCGTCCATGGCCAGGAACTCAGAAACAGTATCTGAGACCCTGGATCGATCCCTCCTCTGCCTTCCTCAATCTCCATCTCTGCAGTGGAGTCTACACCTGAAGTGTTTGCCATTCTAGAGGATCGATCGGTAGCTTCGGATCATAGAAGCTTTGAACATGTCATTAAAGAGGTTATTTCTGCTGTCTTCCTCTCTTAGTGACGTCCCTGTGCCCACAGGGGTCTGTCCTCATTGCTTATACCCTTCAACAAAGCAGCACCAAGTTCCTTCCTTCAAGGGAGGGGACATTTCCTCCTCCAATCACATTAAAAGTAGGCTCCTCTCATAGCATTACTGGTAAGGTATCTGCAGCCACTCCTCCGCAATTTGCCCCAATATTTAAGACGCAGCAACAGGGGCTCTGCGCATCGAGGGGCTCAGAGACTGGGGATGCCCCGAGCGGGAAGGGGGGGCAGGGGAACAATGAGAGAAAACCTGCTAGCAATCCCCACGCCCACAACTCCAGGTAAACATTTGCTTTTTTTTAATCAGAAATTTTACATTGACAAATAATAACAGCAAGAAAAGAAGTGGTTCCTCCTGTCAGTGTGGGCCCTTAGGTGGAACCACGACAGTATTGTCTTCTTCCATCTAGTTTGCCTTGTGGTGAAATCAGGCGTACTAAATATCAGAGCTGAAGTGGTCTTCTTTTTTAAGTAAGTGGTATACAAGCACTGTTTCATTCTAATACATAAAAATTAAGCCCCACATCTCTTCCCACGCTCTTGTTAAAGTTTCATGACTGCCCTATGAGATTATACAGAAGACTAGGACACTTAGAGAAGGGAATTAAAACAATAATTAGGAGCATATCTGTTTACTTAACCCACCTAGTGGGAGATTAAATGTACTTTCTGTCTTTCTGGTTGAGGAAAAACTTCAAAAACACTAAATATAAGACAAAGTAGAACAGTGTGAACCTGAAAAAAGCAGAAGAAAAAAGTAGTAAAACTTTGAACAGCTATCAATGAAATTGAAAACAAGAATTTAACAGAAACTATCAATAAAACCCAAAACTGTCTCTTTTAAAAGATCAATAAGATTGATACACCACAAGCCAGACTAACCAAGGGAAGGAGGGAGGGAGGGGGGAGAGAGAGAGAGAGAATCCACAAATTACAAGTATCAGAAATTAAGGAGGGGTCATCACTGATGATCCCATGTACATTAAAAGGTTAATAATTAATACTGTAAACAATTCTGTTTGATAACTTAGATGAAATTAACCCAGTTCCTTGAAAGGCACACCTGATCAAAACTCACACAAGGAGAAATATATAATCTAAAAAGACTATATTTATTTAAGAGATTGAATCAATACTTAATGACCTTCCAAAAAAACAAAACACTAGATCTACCCAGATAGTTTTACTGATAAATTCTGTCAGATACTTAAGTGGAAATGATAGCGGTTCTCTATAATATTTTCATAAAATGGAAGCAGAGGGAACATTTAACTCATTCTATAATGATAAGACCAGCATCACCCTAATACCAACACCAGATAGAAACCTCAGAAGAGGGCACCTGAGCAGCTCAGTCAGTCAAGTGTCTGTCTCACTCTTGATTTTGCCTCATGGTCATGAGACAGGAATTACAGGGAACTTTCTCAACCTGATAAAGAGCATTTATGAAAACCCTACGGCTAACATTATACTTAAATGATGAGAAACTAGAGGCTTATCCTGTAATATCAAGAACAAGGCAAGAATTCTCCCATTCACCAGGCCTATCCAACATTGTCCTGAAAGTCTTAGTCATTCTGACAGGTGTGAGGTGATATCTCATTATAGTTTTTATTTGCGTTTCCCTGATAATGAAAGATGTTGTGCATAGTTTCATGTGTCTGCTGACCATCTTTATGTCTTCTTTGTAAAAATTTCTATTCATGTCTTCTGCCCATTTCTTAACTGGATTGTATGTTTTTTGAATTTGAAAAGTTCTTTTTTTTATGTTTTTTAATTTATTTTGGGGAGACAGCGTGAGCAGGGGAGGGGCAGAGAGAGAGGGAGACATAGAATTTGAAGCAGGCTCCAGGCTCTGAGCTAGCTGTCAGTACAGAGCCTGACGCGGGGCTCTAACCCACGGACCGTGAGATCTTGACCTGAGCCGAAGCTGGATGCTTAACCGACTGAGCCACCCAGGCGCCCCAAAAAGTTCTTTATAGATTTTGGATACTAACCCTTTATCAGATATCTTCTCCATGCCATAGCCTGCCTTTTAATTTTTTGATTGTTTCCTTCACTGTGCAGAAGCAGTTTGTCTTGATGAAGTCCCAATATTTCATGTTTGCTCGTTTCTCTTGCCTCAGGAGACATATCTAGTAAGAAGTTACTCCAGCTGCAGTCAGAGAAGTTTCTGCCTGTGTTTTCCTCTATTATTTTGATGGATGTAGCTCTTACAAATAGGTCCTTCATTTTGAATTTATTTTTGTGTGTGGCATAAGAAAGTGGTCCAGTTTTGTTCTGCAAGCTGTTGTTCGGTATTCCCAACACCATTTGCTGAAGAGACCGTCTTTTTTCTATTAGATGTTCTTTCCTATTTTGTTGAAGATGAGGTGACTATATAGTTGTGGGTTCATTTCTGGATTTTCTATTCCATTTCTTTGATTTCTATGTCTGTTTTTGTCCCAGTACCATACCATCTTGAGAACTACAACTTTGTAATATAGCTTGAAATCCAGAATTGTGATGCCTCTCGCTTGGCTTTGCTTTTCCAGGATTCCTTTTGGCTATTCAGGGTCTTTTGTGGTTTCATAGAAGTCTTAGGGATGTTTGTTCTAGCTCTGTGAAAAATGCTGGTGTTATTTTGATAAGGATTGCATTAAATGTGTAGATTGCTTTGGTTAAGTATAGACATTTAAACAATATTTGTTCTTGCGATCCATGAGCCTGGAATGCTTTTCCAATTTCTTTGTGTCCTCTTCAATTTCTCTCATAAGTCTTCTATAGTTTTCAGAGTATGGATCTTTTATTCCTTTTGTTATGTTTATTCCTAGATATTTTATTGTTTTTTTTTCCTTTTGGTGCAATGACAAATGGGATCAATTCCTTGATTTTTTTTCTACTGCTTTCTTATTGGTGTATAGAAATGCAACAGGTTTCTGCTTTTTGATTTTATATCCTGTGGCTTTGCTGAATTCATGAATTAATTCTAGCCACTTTTTGGTCGAGTTTTTCAGGGTCTCTAAATAGAGTGCCATGTTGTCTGCAAATAGTGGAAGTTTGGCTTCTTCTTTGATGATTTGGATGCCTTTTATTTCTTCTTATTGTCTGATTGCTAAGGCTAGCACTTAAAATACTATGTTAAATAACTATGGTTCGAGTGTACATCCCTGTCTGGTTCATTACCTTAAAGAAAACGCTCTAAGTTTTCCCCCTATTGAGGATTATATTAGCTGTGGTCTTTTGCGTATGGCCTTTCTGATGTTGAGGTGTGTTCCCTCTAGTCCTACTTTGTTGAGGGTTTGTATCAAGAATGGATGCAGGATTTGAATCATTTTTAATTTGTTTTGTGACTTAAAATATAGTTTTACTTGATAAATATTCCATGTGAAAATGTATAGTCTGTATTGGATAAAGTATTCTATAAATGTCAATTGGGTCAAGTTGTTTGATAGTGTTATCTGAGACCTCGGTGTTCTTATTTTCTGTCCTCTTATCCTATCCAATTGCCAAACTTGCTGACTATATTTGTGGATTTGTCTAATTATCCTTGACGGTCTATCACTTTTTGCCTCATTTTTGAAGCTATATTATTTAGTAAAGAAATGTATAAGATCATTATGTCCCTATGAGAAGTTGATAATTTTGTAATTATTAAACGACCTTCTTTATCCTTCCTGTGAAATCAATTTTGCCTGATAATATAGCTATTCCAGATTCCTTTTCATTAGAGTTTTCACGGTATATTTTTTCCTTTGTTTTACTTTTAACCTATTTGAGTCTCTTTTTTTAAGAACATTTATTTATTTTTGAGAGAGAAAGAGAGTGCAAGCAGGGGAGGGGTAGAGATGGAGAGAAAGAATCCCAAGCAGGCTCCACACTGTCAGTACAGAGCCCAAAGCAGGGCTCAGTCTCACAAACCTCAAGATCATGACCTGAATCAGGGCGCCGGGGTGGCTCAGTCGGTTGAGCATTTGACTTCGGCTCAGGTCATGATCTCACAGCTCATGGGTTCAAGCCCTGTGTCAGGCTCTGTGCTGACAGCTCAGAGCCTGAAGCCTGCTTCTGATTCTGTGTGTGTGTCTTTCTCTCTGTCCCTCCCCAGCTCATGATCTGTCTCTCAAAAATAAATAAATGTTTAAAAAAAATTAAAAAAAAAAACCATGACCTCATGACCTGAACCAAAATAAAGAGCACCAGGCTTAACCAACCGAGCCACCTAGGTGCCCTGAGTCTTTTTACTAAAATTAGAATTCTTGGGACACCTGGGTGGCTCAGTTGGATAAGCATCTGACTTCAGCTCACATCATGATCTTGTGGTTCATGAGTTTGAGCCCCACATTGGGCTGTCTGCTGTCAGCACAGAGCCCGCTTCACATCCTATGTCCCTGTCTCTTTCTTTTTTCTTTTTTCTTTTTTCTTTTTTAATGTTTCTTTGGAGAGAGAGAGAGAGAGAGAGAGAGAGAGAGCAGAGGAGGGGCAGAGAGAGAGGAATACACAGAATGCAAAGCAGGCTCCAGGCTCTGAGTTGTCAGCACAGAGCTGGATGTAGGGTTCAAACTCATGAACCGTGAGATCATGACCTGAGCTGAAGTCCAACCCTCAACAGACTGAGCCACCCAGGTGCCCCAGGTCCCTTTCTCTTTCTGCTCCTCCCCTGTTTGTGTGCTTTCAATCTCTCTCTCAAAAATAAACGTATAAAAATATAATAAAATAAAATTAGAATTCTTGTACACAACATATTTTTGGGTCTAGTTTTTTTAAATCCAATCTGATAATCTCTGCCTTTTAATTGAGGTATGCACAGCATTTACATTTAACTGATATGCTTGGATAGAAATCTAAGATCTATTTGCTTTCTATTTGTCCAATATTTTCTCTTTTCACTTTTCCCTCTTTTCTGCCATTTTTGGATTTGGTGATTTTTTTATTCCATTCTGTACATTTTATTGGCTTATTAGCTGTAACTCTTTGTCATGTTACTTTAGTAGTTGCAGTAAGATATCCAGTATACATACTTAACTTATCACAAACTACCTTCAAGTGATATTACACCACTCCCCATATCCTATAAGAACATTGTAACAGAATAATCCCATTTCTCTCCTCCAAGACCTTGTGCTATTATCATATTTTACTTCTAAGTATACTGTAAACCCCACAATATATCAATATTATTATTGATTTATATAGTCTATCTTTTTAAGATGTAAGAAAAATTGTGTATTGGTATCTATGTACATAATTTTTAGTGTTCTTCATTCCTTTTATAGATCCATATTTCTTCTGGTATTACTTTCCTTCTGCTTTAAGGATTTCCCTTTATATTTGCTATAGTGCAGGTCCTCTGGTGATTAATTCTTTTAAATTCAATATGCTTATAATGTTCTTATATCACCTTTGTTTTCCAAAGATAGTTTCCATGTGTAAAGAACTTGGGGTTTACTCCCCTTTCCAGCACTCCGAAGCTGGTGCTCCGCTGTGCTGTAGGCTGTGTAACTGGAGTGTAAGAACTAGAAGACATACCATGTCATCCATATTACTGTTTCTCTGTACATGATGCACTTTTGTTCTGCTGCTTTTAAGGTGTCTATTTCACTGGCTTTAAGCAATTGATTAAAGTTAATGCAGTTTCTTTACATTTCTTATGTTTGGAGTTTATTGGTATTTTTGAATGTGTGAGTTTATAGTTGTCATCAGACAAAATATGGGAAACTATTCAGTCATTACTTCTTCCCACACCCTGACTCCTCAGAAAGTCCCCTTTTCCTACCCCCCCCCCCACTCATCATTTTCTCCTTGTGTTTCTTTTTGAACACTATTGCTAGGTCTTTAAATTCACTTCTCTCTTATTCTGCAATGGAATCTGTTATTAATCCTACTTGATTAGGATTGACCCCTATTTTTTAAATGTTTATCTTCGAGAGAGAGTCAAAATGCTAGCGGGGGGGGGGGGGGCGCACAGAGGGAGGGCGGTAGAGACGATCCAAAGCAGGCTCCGTCTGACAACACAGAGCCCGATGTGGGGCTTGAACTCACAAACCATGAGATTGTGACCTGAGCTGAAATCAGGCACTGAACTGACTGAGCCACCTAGTCACTCCAGATTGATTCCTATTAACTACTAATCCTGACAATCTTATTTTTCATCTCAGACATTATGGTTTTTATTCTAAAAATTCAGTTTGAGTCTTTTATGTCTTTCATGTCTCTACTTAACATGTTCAGTCTTTCCTCTAGATTCTTAAAAATGTCAAATACAGTTATAATAACTATTTTAGTGTTCTTTGCTCATCTATCATCTGTGTTATTTCTGGGTCAGTTTTAATGGACTGATTGGATTGATTTTTTCCCTAATTATGGATCATATTTTTCTTTTCTGAGTGCTGGACCATTTGGTTGCTGAGTGCCAGGCATTTTTGTATTCCTATGAGGATTTTGTGCTTTGTTATAGGACACAGTTTAATTTCTTAGAAACAATTGATCCCTTTAGGTCTTGCTTAAGTTAGGACCATAACAGCATTTATGTCTAGGGTTAATTTATCCTCATTACTGAAACAAAGCCATTCTGGGAATTCTACCTAATCCTTCGTGAGGGATTCCAGTTTGCTTATGGGAGCAGGCACTGTTCCAAGTCCCATGACTGTTCCCCTAATCCTTTCCAGGTAGTTCTCCTTCCTTGGCCTCAGGTGCTTCTCTCCTACACACAGACTGGTCTGTACTGAGCTAAGTACTAAATGGAGAGGCCCTGTAAACAGAGCATCTTTTTCTGGGTGGTCCCCTCTTCTCCAGTACTCTGCTCTACAACATCTCACCACCTTGGCTTCCTCGGGGTCCTAGCCTGAACCAGGGACACTGCCGGGCTCTGCCTGGCTCCCCCTAGTCCCCGTGTCTCAGGGAACTTTCTCCAGGCAGCGTGCTGGGGTGATCGGGGGCTTCATTCGTTTGTCTCCTGCCTCCATTGCCTGATGTTCAGTGCTTCCGAACCTTCACTTCATATATTTTGTCTGGATTTTCAGTTATTTCAGGAGGAAGGGTAAATACGGTCCATGTTTTTTCATCTTTTTATAAGTGGAAATTTGTACCTTTATGTTTTAGCCGTACCTCATGTTAGCTATCATATAATTAGGTATTTTCTTTGTTTCCAATCTGACAATATTTGTTTTTTATTAGAACAGTTTACCATTTACATTTACCATAATTACTGATATATTTAAGTTTGGATCTACCATCTCACCAAGCCTATTCTATATTCCTTTTCCCTTACTTCTTGATTTCTTTTGGATTTTTATTATTCCATTTCTCCCCCACTAGATAAGACATTATATGCTTTTTTAAGCACATGGGAAATATTTGATAAGAGAAGGGGTTTTTTTGTTTGTTTTTTAAATAGGTTGGTAGATCTCAGAAAATTAAAAGAAAAAATCAAGAAAAATAAAATTGGAAGCAACACAAAGGATATTATGTATTGTCAACAAACCAGTAAGAGACACAGAGGGAAAGAATTTGAAAAGTGGAGAAATGTAAATCGAAATAAGGAATATTAAGAAAATCAGGGAGAAAGTAACTGCTATGGAAGAATGGCAATGGAGACCCAATTTATGCAGATAAAAATAAAAACAATAGGACAGACTAAATATTTAAAGATATAATTCAAGAAACATTTGCAGAAATAAAAGAAGGTATGAGTCTATAGGTTGAAAAGAACCCAACCATCCCAGGAAAAACTCACACAAAACATTTAACACCAAGTCATATTCCAGACAATCTTTGTACATCCAGATAAAAAGTTTGCCACTTGTGGGCGCCTGGGTGGCTCAGTCAGTTAAGCATCTAACTTTGGCTCAGGTCATGATCTCATGGTTCATGAGTTTGAGTCCCACATCGGATGAGCCTGTGCCTGAGCCCTTCTCTCTCTCCTCTCCTCTCTCCCCCTCCCTCTCCTCTCCTCTCTCTCTCTCTCTCTCTCTCTCTCTCCCCCCCACTCACTTGTGCCTCTCTTCCAAAAAAAAAAAAAAAGTGTGTCACTTTTAAGTGGAGGCACCAGTGGGCAAATTAGGCTGACCCTAAATTTCCCCACAGCCTGGACCAACGCCAGAAGACAGTAATGTCTAAATGTGCAAAGAATGAACAAATAACTCAAGAACTTTAAATGCAGCCAAAATGCCTTTCAAGGACTAAGGCAAAAGATTGAAAAGCCTGTTTTCCTACTTCCCATGAGTTTATCTTTAAAAATCACCAAAGGATAAATGTCAGCCAATCAAATAGAAGAGCATAAGTTCTTACTTTTTAAAACAAGAGTGTCATGTGTGAGACTGAAACCATCATGGCGACCGTGACCCAAGAATGGCAAGAAGACACAGTAATAACAGAAGGAGAGGGTGACGGAGAGGACAGGCGGCGGCTGGTGAGAACCAGCCCTGCCACGACGCCCCCTGCAGGCCGGGCCGGGGGGCGCGGGGGGCGGAGCACCCGCCGCGGCGCCGAAGCCCCGCCCCCGCCCCAGGCTCCCCGGACAGCAGCAGCCGCCGGAGGCCTTGGCGACCGCCAGCCACCCGCGACAGAGGCCGCCCTGCGGGGGCCGCGGACGCAGGAGGACACGGACGTGTCGGTCGGGGCAGGACGGCAACCCGGCCCGGGAGACGGGGGGGGGGGGGGGCACGGTCCGCACCTGCGTGGACGCACGGGGGTGACAGACCCCAGCGGGCGGAGGAGGAGCCGGGCGGGCGACGACCGCGAGGCGAGGAGGGACGTGCGGGGGCACTTTCGGCCCGACCCGGAGGGCAGCGCCCAGCGAGAG
The DNA here is from genome assembly GCA_004023785.1 of Mungos mungo. NCBI lineage: Eukaryota > Metazoa > Chordata > Mammalia > Carnivora > Herpestidae > Mungos > Mungos mungo. The sequence continues at coordinate 191,010 of PISW01002257.1, read as the reverse complement.
CGCCGCCACCCCCGGGACCCTCCCGGCGCCACCTCGGGGCCGGCGCGCCGGGGGCCTGAGAGAGTCGCGACGGCGCGGAGCGGGGGTCACCGAGGCGGGTCTGCTGAGCGCGTGCCCGCCTGCCGGCGACGGCGACCGCGCCGCGCCCGGGACATCGGCCAGACCCACCAGGGCGAGCGGCGCCCGTCGGGCCCTTTCCGGACGCGGGGGCTCAAGCGTGTCTGTGACAGACGGCGCTTCCCGCCCCCAGCGCCTGCCCTCCGTCCCTGGGGGCAGCTGCACCTCGACCGGCAGCACCAGGAGAGAAGGCCCGCTCCTCGGGTCCCAAGTCGGGACAGCTCTGCCCGGCGCCCCAGCTCCAGGGCGCCCCCGCTGAGTGGCGGCGGCCGTGGCTGTGACTGGGGCACAACTGAGGTTTTACCCCCAAGACCCCTAAGCACACTTTTCATGCACAAAGGGCCCCGTCTCAGACCGCGCATCCTGGGGACCTTTTCGGTACAGGACAAGGCTAGGGACAAACGTCGGTGCCCTCCCCAGAGTGACAAGCGCCCTCTTCTGTACACCGGCCACTGCTGATCCGGTCTAGAACCGGTGGGCACATTCTAGCGTGAGACGCTCAGGGATACAACGGCTAATGCTGATTTCTGAGCTTCCAAAAAGGGATCCAGCGTTCACAGCCTTGAAGGTGCACCCAGGGTCTGGGTTTGTGATTTAGAAAATTGGGATTTCAAAAAAGAATAGAGTATTATTAAATTGACAAATACACTAAGAAGGGGGGGAGGAGTGATCACTTTTGTACCCACGGGTTACAATATGTTGTGTTAAATAAAACCACACAATAAAATAGGTCCTGCGTGAAATTTCTGAACAAACAGAATCGCTTCAACATGATGGCGAGCATGAGAATACCGGGCTTCTGACTCAGGGAAATGAACTCTCTAGAGAAGAGCCTAATAAACCCGATTACAGCTATAATATAATAATACGTGCCGTCGTTTATGTTGTCTAACTTCAGTGGGTCCTGAGAACATTTAAATATTGTTCTACAATAGGAAATTGCCAACTTTGACCAAAGAGAAATAGATTTTAGCTACTACGTCCTCTTTTTCTCCCTCCTCTTTCTTTTTCTTCTCTCAGAGGTATTTTTTCCTGCCAGAAAAGCCAGAAGTTACCAAAAATAAAAACAAGCCCTTGAAGTCACATAAGGCTACTTTAGTAAAGCACCCGAAACAAGAGGGAGGCTCTAACGTATCTCCCTTGAATTTGAATTTTTATAGGTGCCATATTAAAACTTCATATTAATCCATATCTCTATTTAGCTTAGCAAATGAATAAAGTATCTAGTAATTAAATTTACTGTAATCATCATTTTATCACACTTGATTAAGTGATTTTTATGTTAAGAAAAAAACTCCTGTATATATATAAAGACCATGGACAAAGTCCATATTGAAACAAAACAATGTGCCAAAAGTGATAAAATAATAACTTGGGGCCGTAGGGAAAAAATAATCATTCAAATTCAATACTAGGAATACTAGAAATTCAATCAGAGAGTAGATAAGGGCCCTAGTGGCATTTAGTTCTCTCAATCAATATCCTAACAGTAAACAACAGATTTTATTTCCCTCCAGAATTCGTAGGTAAATTCCTGTTTGCTCATCAAAAGATCAGTGTCGGTTTATACTGGGTCTTGTTTTTTAAGCTGCCAGATCAATTGAGAAAACACCATCTGCAGCTTCTTTGGAACATGGTTGCCACGCGTATTAGGAGTATTTTGGTAAAAGGAGTAGACAAGGCTCCCGTTCAGCTTCCGGAGCCCTCCTTCCCCAGCGCCCCGTCACCCCAGATCTGCCTGCGGACTGAGGAGCAGCGAGGAGGCGTGTAGAGCCAGGGAGGAAAAGAGCAAGCGTCGGGAGCACCTAGGTTTCGCTTATGTCTTTCCAACGTGATACAAAAAGTAAATCCTTCAGAAGAGTCAAAAAGGAGAAACACCTGAATGATCTGAAAACGTGCAATTGACTCCTAATTAGTCTTTTTGCAGACATTTTGTTTTCTTTCCCACACATTCACCTCACCCCATCTAGAAGCCTTCCCTGGATGCAGCGCTCGGCCCTGGGGGGCCTCATTTCTACCGTGCTACATAATGACAGATAACTGCATGAAAACACACCACACGTTTTTCCATCTACAAAGTGACTGATACAGACAACTCTGGTCTGCTCTTTGCAAAAATTTCAGCTTTTATTTAGCTAAGCCAAAAGTAAAACAAATAAATGTCCTATTTCTCTTAGGAAACTGCCTACTGGCAAAATTTTCTGGTCAAATATATAAATTTTTGCTCCCCGAGGGCCAAGATAACACATGTGCCTATAAATAGCAGAGAAAGCTTTTCTGGAAAGTAACACATGAAAATGGGTTATGTCAAGATCATTTCTCCCTGCGCCTCGCATCAGCCCTGATGCGCTTCCCCCAAATGGCTGTTCAGCTGAGCCTGCTTATTTTCAAGTCAGTCTGGTCATTTTCAGCTATTACTTTTGCCAACAGAACAGAAGAAACAGAGAGACGATTTTTGTAAGTGATCTTTTATCCTGAGCACTGCCAACTCATTCTTTACTCAGGATAATACGGTTTTTCTCGGAACGGCCCAGTCTGTTATAATAAAGGAATATTACGAAAGAAACACTACCTTCTTCATATTTTATTTAGCTTAAATTTTAGCTTGCCATTTCCCAATTCCAGATCCAGTCAGCTCCAGTTTTGGCAATAACCCCGTGCTCTTTCTCTGCATCCTGCCAACAAAGGCCAGTTCTTACTTGGGGCTTCTGACTTGGACCAGTTGGTGACATGAACTTGGGAATGTGAGGAGGACCTCTCTTCCCTGTGGCCTCAGATTATGCCAGCCCGACTGGCTTTCTGCCTAGGAGTTACCAGGATGGCCAAAAATGCAGTGCACTCCACTCTATGACTTAGAAAATTCACTCCACTCATGTAAAAATTAAAGTACACAGAAAAAATATGTCGATCACTTTTTAATTTACCCGCAAAGTTCCAGCCATAGCAGTCTTCGATCTCACTATGTTACCCAGGTTCAGCAAAACCCCAGAAGGTGCTTTCTTAAAATTATTGCTTCCTGTGTTTATATCTTAGTATAATAAACATTTTGTCTGTCTTCCAATCTTTTTTAAAAATAAAAATAAATTTAGGACATTTTTATGTACAGAGAATACACACATATTCCCTCTCCCCTGTGGTACACGTTCCCTAATCAGCATCCTGCACTAGGGTGGTGCCCTGGACGAACCAATATTGACGCATTATCATTAGCTAGAGTCCTCAGTTTACATTAGGCTTCTCTCTGACACTCTGGGTTTGGGCAAACGCATAAGGCCTGTGTCCATCATCACAGTATCTACTGCCCTAAAAACGTCCTGGGCTCCACGCCTCATCCCCAGGCTCCCGGCGGCCACCAATCTGTTAACTCTCTGCCTCCGGAGATACCGCATGGCCGCAATCAAACGGTATGTAGCCTTGTCAGACGGGTTTTTTGACTTAACATTCATTTAAGGTTCCTCCATGGCTTTTTGTGGCTCGGCAGCTCATTTCTTTTTGTTGAGGAACAATGTTCCATTCCTGAGAAGGCGTCTATGTCCTCCTCCTCCGTCATCGTCATCGCTCTATGCCAGGCGTTATTCTACGTTAATGTAATCCTTTCAACGACTTTATAAGAGAGGTACTAGAAATATCCCCAATTTACAGATAAAACAGAGGAAATATTTTACAGAGAAAACAGGGAAGATAGTTTGCGTAATTTGCCCAAGGCTCCAAAGCTAATAAATGGTGGAACAGGATTTACGCTCAGGTAGTCTGGTTCTAGGGTCCATGCCCTTAACCACTACAATATACTGCTTCATGTAAGTGTCTGCTACATTTTTTCAGAGCCTAATCTTGTTTTATGGACTCAGAGAGCTATATTGAATCTACAATTACATATGTAGTTGAATTAGGTGTGCCCTTTATTATTTCTCAGGAAGAGTGACTCCTCTTTCCTACATGTTAAATCCTTCTACTTGTATTCACTTAACTGTGTAGTCAGCGCCTCCTTATCCGCCTTCAGCACCATCCGTGTGCAGACCTGGTGATAGTAACTCGACTCATCATCTAATCTTCAATTCACATTCAATTGTCCTCGTATAGTATTTCCACTAAAATTTCAGATATCTTAGCCAAAATGCTCTCCAATATCAACTAGAGAAAAGTAAGATATTAATTTTACAAACTTCTTAAAATTCCAGACTAACACCGGGCCCGGTCTTAGTCATGCTGTTGTACAGGTCCTTGGAGAGATACTACGTCAATCTCACCACCTCCGTTGGGCAACGCAGCAACCTGGTAGGCAAACCTCGCAGGAAAACTACTCTTGAAGCACCAAAGATATTGAAGTCATTTGTCAGCCAGCAAAACAGCCGATTTTTAACTCAGTAAAGTTACAGCCTGCACATTTCAGAATTTCACCCATGCTTGCAAGCACTTGTTCAAGCTTCTCCCACCACCCCTTGTAGCAAAAGCTCCAACTGAAGGGCCCATGCCTAGTTGTCCTAAAATGTAAATGGTCCCGTAGACTGAAAGAGCTTCACTGAGGGACCCACGGCCCTGGGACTTCTGCTGCACAGGTCATCCCTCTGATCAAAGATGACATGGCTAATCCTTTTATTTTGCGGCCACCTCTGGGACAAAAATCCGATACCCCTCAATCTTCCCACCTCCTTCGCCAGGGGCAGGTGTCCTTACTAAGGCATCATTCTCCAACCTGAATATGTAAATTTAGGGTGCCTGGCTGACTCAGTTTGTAAAACATGCAACTCTTGATCTTGGAGGCGTGAGTTCAAGCCTACATTGGGTAGAGATTACTTAAATAAATATGTAAATTTATCATGGGGTTGCAATAACTACTTAACGGAAAAAAATACTAGGCCAGATCATTTACAGCTTAATGTCTAACTTCCATATTATTAAATTAATGGACACTTAATAGGGACCAGAGGAAAAGCAGGGGAAATTCTGTCCAGGAATGACTATTCTTTCACTCCATCACTCCAGAGAAATATCAGTTCATTTTTCAGAAATTTGCTTTCTCACTGGATTAAGGATCCTAAGGAGTCAGACCTAAGGAAAGAGTTAAGAATTTGTGAGAATTGAGGGAGGAAGTTAAGATGACAGAGCAGCATGGAAACCTTGAACTTGTCTCATTCCTGAAACATAGCTAGACTGACACCAATTTTGAACACCTAGGAAACTGATCTTAGGATTAACATGACAAACTGCATAATTTAAGCCACAGAACTTGGCGGGTACTTGGTGCAGAGAGGTGAACTGCAAGAGAAGAAAGCTGTGGAGAGTAGGGAACTATTTTTGCAGAGAGGACAGAGAGAAAGGGGGAGAATGCAGCACACTGGATCGTGCAAGAAAAGCACTCCCCAAAAATAGCTGGAGAGAAAGAGAAACAGTGAAAACCTTCACAGGAGACTGAACAAGAATTCTGTTCCCCCAAAACCATTGACAGGAAGAAAGGAGAGGGTTCCAGTACCACCAGGATTCTATAAAGAGTGGAGCCGAGAGTCTGAAGTTCAGGAGCTCCGTGCCTGGCAGCGCTCTGGTGAGGAAGCAGGGTGAGTCCCCAGGAGCTGGGCGTGGGGTCTGTGTGCCACATGGGGAGAGGCAGTTCCCCTGCTTGGAGAGCATTTGGTAGAGGCCGAACGGCCTCCCCACGGGCAGAGGTCCCAGCGGACCCCAGAGAGCAGCCACATTGCTTGGTATTGGGACAAAGACACCAGAGTGCGGTGAAGCCTGATGCTGGCCGTGCTGTGGTTTGCCACAGTCTCTGAGCCGCCGCCACTCCACAACCACATCAACATTTTCTGGGGCAAGCTGGCACACCGCCATTGCTCAGCGTGAGTTCCCCCAGAGAGTCGGTGCAGGTGCAGGTGCAGGTGCAAGGTGCAGGGGCCTCTGAAGTGTGGGGTTAAACACCATCTGAGATGAAACTCCGGAAGGAGGTGCCACCTGGCAGGCAGACAGCTTGAACACAGACAAGGTAGAGGCAGGAGCCGATGGAGGCTGAGACAAAGGAGGGGTGCTTGATCACAGCTGATGAGAGTGCAAAGGTCCTGCACCAGAGACTAGGGAGCTGGGTGGGGCCATTCCCACCTCTCCCGGGCATGTGCACTGATCCACCCCAGCAAGCTAAGCAGTGCCACCTAGTGGAGAACGGAGCCCTTACACCAAGCCCCACCCTCGGCACCCTCCGACAGATCCCCAGAAGGCCACTTGGTGTACAGTCTATAGTTTTCATAGTTTCAGGTTTAGGTAAAACTGGATGTAACTTCATTCGGGCTTCATTCTCTTTCTTGGTTCATGTATTTGCCCATTTTCTTTGCTTCTGTTTTTGTTTAAATTGTTTTCTTTCTTTCTTTTCTTCCTTTTTCTTGCATGCAGAAGAGAAAAATATTTTTATTTTTATTTGCTTGCCTTATTTTTTAATTATTCTATTTCATTTTATTAGATTTTATATAAATTTTTAAAATTTCTAAATGTTTTCTTACCTTTTTTTCTTTTCTTTCTTTTTTCTCTGTTCTATCAAGCTTCTTTCAAAAACCAGACCAAAGCAATCTAGAATCTAGTTTCCTTTATTTGACTTTTGTTTTGTTTTTAATTTTTAAATTTTAATTTTTTACTTTATTAATTTTATTCTTCCTCCAAAATGACAAAACAAAGGAAATTATTCCAGAAGAAAGAACAGGAAAAAATGGCAGCCAAGGGTTTAATCAACAGAGATATAAGCAAGCTGTCTGAGTTAGAATTTAGAACCACAATAATAGGAATTGTAGCTGAAGTTGAAAAAAAAGCACGGAATTCCTTTCTGTGCAGATAAAAGAAAGAAAATCTAATCAGGACAAAACTAAAAATGGTATAACCAAGATGCAATATGAAATGGATGCCAAAACAGCAAGGACAGAGGAAGCAGAGCAGTGAATCAGTGATATAGAAGACAAAATTACGGAGACTAATGAAGCAGAAAAAAGAGGTAAACAAAGGCAAAAGATCACAATACAAGACTTAGAGAACTCAGTGACTTCTTAAAAAAGAGTAACATCCAAATCATTGGAGTCCCAGAAGATGAAGAGAGAAAAAAAGGGGTAAAAGGTTTATGTGAGCAAACTATAACAGAAAACTTTCCTAATCTGGGGAAGGACACAAAAATCAAAATTCAAGAAGCACTGAGAACCCCCATTAGATTTTTCAAAAAATGACCACCACCATGGCATATCATAGTCAATTCACAAAATACACAGAGAAGGAAAGAATTATGAAAGCAGCAGGGGGGGGGGAGGTCTTTAACCTATAAGGGAAGACAGATCACATTCACAGCAGACCCATCCACAGAAACTTGGCAGGTCAGAAAGGAGTGGTAGGAAATAGTCAACATGCTGAATTGGAAAAATATCCACCCAAGAATTCTTTATGCAGCAAGGCTGTCATTCAAAATAGAAGGAGAGATAAAGAGTTTCCCAAACAAAAATTAAAGGAGTTTGTGACCACTAAACCAGCCCTGTAAGAAATTTTAAGGGGCACCCCCCTTTGAGTGGAGAAAAGGAAAAAAAGAAAAGAAAAACAAAACAAAACAAAAAAGACCGAAAGCAACAAAGACTAAAAATGTCCAGAGAACACCACCAGAAACAACTCAACAGGCAACACAATGGCAATAATCTATACATTTCAGTGTTCACTTGAAATGTTAATGGACGAAACACTCCAATCAAAAGACATAGGGTATCAGAATGGATAAGGAAACAAGACCCATCTATATGACACTTACAAGAGACTCATTTTAGACCTAAAAACATCTGCATTTTGAAAGTAAGGGGATAGAGAACCATCTATCATGCTAATGGTCATCAAAAGAAAGCTAGAGTAGCCATACTTATAACAGACGATCTAGATTTTAAAATTAAGACTGTAACAAGAAATGAAGGTCATTATATCACAATTAAGGGGTCTATCCACGGAGAAGATCTAACAGTTGTAAGCCTTTATGCCCCCAACATGAAGGCACCCAAATATATGTCAATTAACAACATAAAACAATTCATTGATAATAATATCATAACAGTAGGGAACTCCAACACCCCACTTACAACAATGGACAGATCTAAGCTGAAAATCAACAAGGAAATAATGACTTTGAAAGACACACTGGACCAGATGAACTTAACACATACATATTCAGAACATGTCATCCTAAAGCAGCAGAATACACATTCTTCTCCAGTGCACATGGAACATTCTCCAGAACAGATCGCATAGTAGGTCACAAACCAGCCCCCAACAAGTACAAAAAGATCAAGGTCATACCCTGCATATTTTTCAGATCACAATGCTACGAAACTTGAAATCAATCACAAGAAAAAGTTTGGAAAGACCATGAATATTTGGAGATTAAAGAATATCCTCCTAAAGAATACACAGGTTAACCAAGAAATTAAAGAGGAAAGTAAAAGGTACACGGAAACCAATGAAAATGAAAACACAACAGCCCAAACCCCTGGGACGCAGCGAAGGTGGTCATGAGAGGGACGTATATGGCGATCCAGACCTTCCTAAAGAAGAGAGAAAGGTCCCAAACCCACGCAGCCTAGGCTTACAGCTAAAAGAGCTGGAAAAAGAACAGCAGACAAAATCCAAAATCAGCAGAAGATGGGGGGGGGGGGGGGGGGAGAATAAAGATTAGAGCAGAAATCAATGATATCAAGATTACAAAACAACAACAGTAGAAAAGATCAATGAAACCTGGTTCTTTGAAAGAATTAACAAAACTGATAAACCCTGAGACAGATTGGAAAAAGGAAAAAGAAAAAAAAAAAGGAAAGGAAAGGATCCAAATAAATAAAATCACGAATGAAATAGGAAAGATCACAACCAACACAGCAGAAATACAAACAATGATAAACGAATACTATGAACAATTATATAACAAATTGGGCAATCTGGAAAAAGTAGACAAATTCCTAGTCTAAGTACCAAAACTGAAACAGAAAGATATAGAAAATTTGAACCCCCTTAACCAGTAAAGAAGATAAATCAGTAATCAAAAAATCTCTCAACAACCAAGAGTCCAGGGCCAGAAAGCTTTCCAGGGAAATTCTACCAAACATAAAGAAAAGAGTTAACACCTATTCTTTTGAAGCAGTTCCAAAAATATAAAAGTGGAACAAAAACTTCCAAACTCATTCTACAAGGCATTACCTTGATTCCAAAACCAAAGACTCCACTGAAAAGGAGAACTACAGACCAATTACCCTGATGAACATGAATGCAAAAATCCTCAACAAGTGACTAGCCAGCCAGACCTAACAATACCTTAAAAGAATTATTTACCACAACCAAGTGTGATTTATGCCTGGGATGCAGGGCTGGCTCAGCACAGCAAAGCAATCAGTGTGATACATCATATCAGGGGGTTAGTATACAAAATCTACAAATAACTTATCAAACGCAAAACCCCAAAACCAAATAACCCGGTGAAGAGATGGGCAAAATACATGAATAGACATTTCTCCAAAGAAGACATCCAGATGGCTAACGGACACATGAAAACATGCTCAACATCACTCATCATCAGGGAAATTCAAATCAAAATCAAAATGAGATACCACTTCACACCTGTCAGAATTAAGAACTCAGGCAACAACAGATGTGGTCAAGGATGCGGAGAAAGAGGATCTCTTTTGCACTGCTGGAGAGAATAGAAACAGGTGCAGCCACTCTGGAAAATAGTATGGAAGTTCCACAAAAAAAAAAAATAAAAAAATAAAAAAAAAATAAAAATAGAACTATCCTACAACCCAGCAATACCACTACTAGGTATTTATCCAAAGGATATAGGAGTGCTGTTTTGAAGGGGCACATGCACCCCAATGATTATAGCAGCACTATCAACAATAGCCAAAATATGGAAAGCCCAAATGTCCATCGACTGATGGATAAAGATGTGTATGTGTGTGTTTATATATATATATATGTACATATATATAAAAAACAGGATATTACTCGGCAATCAAAAAGATGAAATCTTGCCATTTGCAACAAAGTGGATGGAGCTAGAGTATATTATGCTAAGCGAAATAGAGAAAGACAAATATTAATAGATTCACATAAGGAAAGGGAAGCAAAAGTAATATAAAACAGAGATGGGGAAAAACCATAAGAAACTCTTAAATACGCAGAACAAACTGAGGGTTGCTGGCAGAGTGTTGGATGGGGGAAGGGACAAATAGGGACAAATAGGTGGTATGAGCACTGGATGTTATGTGTAACATAGAATCACTAAATTCTATTCCCAAAATTATTATTACACTATATGTTAACTAACTTTAATTTAAAAAATAAAAATAAAAGAATTTGTGAGAATTGAAAGAAACAAAATAATGAAATACAGTCTGGTGCCTCAGACAGATTACTAACAATGAAGAGATGGTTGATCTCGCTATCTGGACTTGTAAAACGATTTGATATCCACAGTTTTTGGTCTACCAAGTACATGGCTGCTTAATATATACTGCTCATGAAAATGATGAGAAACTAAAGGAACAAAATCAAATAGACAAATTCTGGATCATAAAGCAATTCAAGAATACATTCCTTTGGATTACTTAAGATATAAAACAACTATCACTCTTTTACCCAATACACAATGAACGTTATTTCTAGAAATAACTGATATAAAACCTGACCATGACTGTAAACTGTAAACGGCTCATGATAGAATTTAAATATGCAAAGTAAATCATCTTATAAAAAAAGAAAAAAGGATTTAGGAATTTGGACTTGATAGAAATTATGACAGCAAAAGATAATGACAGAGCAATTAGGTAAGAAAAAGAAATGGAAGACATCTAGGTTGGAAAAGAGTAAAATCATCTCTATTTGCAGATGGCATGATTTTATGTATAAAAAACACTAAATAGTTTATACCAAAAACCTGTCAGAACTAATAAAGAAATTGGGGATTGAAGACACAAGATTCTCAACAAAGCAGTTACAGAGGAAATATAACTCAACATAATAAAAGTCATATGTGATAAGCCCTCAAACAAGATATTAAGTGGTGAAAAGCTTTTCCTCTAAGATCAGGAACAAGACAATGATGTTCATTCTCACCAGTTTCATTGAATATGTTACTGGAAGTCCTAGCAAGAGCAATCAAAGAAAAAGAAATAAAAGGTATTCAAATTGGTAAGGTAAAGAAGAAATAAAACTGTCACTACTTGCAGATGAAAAGATCCTATGTAGAGAAAACTCTAAAAAACAGACCAAAACACTATTAGAACTAATTAGTGATTTAGTAAAGTTGTAGGATACAAAATTTAAATACAGAAATATCTTGAATTTCTACATACTAATAACAAAACTAGCAGCAGCAAGGGAAATTAAGTAACAATCACATTTACATTGCACTAAATTAAAAAAAAAACACACAAACAAAACCTAGGAATAAACTTGGCCAAAGAGGTGAAAGATCTATACACCGAAAACTGTAAGACATTAATGAAAGAAACTGAATACAACATAAATTAATGGAAAGCTATACCATGCTCATAGATTGGAAGAACTATGATTGCTAAAATGTCCATATTGGCCAAAGCAAGCCAGAGCTTCAATACAATCCCTATCAAAATATCTAAGGTAGGGGGGCGGCAAGATGATGGAGAAGTAGGGAGCTCTGTAATCTCCGCCCACCTGCAACTATCAAACTGAGAAGTACTAAGGATCATTTTAACTGGGGCACAGCATTAAAGTGCATGAACTAGGATTTAGAAACCTGACGGAGCTTAGAAAACCAAAGCAATTTGGCCCACCCGTGGCACAGGGAGGTCGGACTCAAGAGCGGCTTGCAACGTATGGTCTGAGCGGGGCTTGGGGCCCGCCATTCTCCTCCCCACACCACGAAGGCGGGGCCTCACAGAGCAACCCCTGAGACCCGACCTACTCACATCAAACCTCACCCATCTGTGCTGGAGAGCTGCTTATTTTCTAATTTTTTAAATTTTCTTATTTTTATTTTTTAATTATTTCCCTTGTTTTCTCTTTTATCTTTTCCTTTTCCCTTCTTTTCTTTCCCCCCCTGAGGTCTGGGAAAGACCAACGTTTATGCACAGCTGTGATTAGATCAATTCTTGCCATCCAGATATATTTTCCCTTCTCTCATTCTTATCTCTCCCTTCTGCAGGTTTTATGCACTCAGACTGTCCTTTATCTTTGGCTGTTTCTGTCCCCCCTCCCTTCTTTTGTTCATTTCCTGTCCTTTCTTTTCTGTTCTTATTTTCTTTCCCCTTTTGGTTTGCTTGTTTATTTGATTACTCTGTGCATTTGCGTGCTATTGCTACCTGTGTTTGTCTGTCTGTTTGCCTTTTCAGGGCTACCTCAAGAAACAAACCAAAGCTCACATGGTGGTGTCAGGAACCAAGTCTTCATTCTGCCTCAGGCAAGGATTCTCACTCTCCGGGAGAGTGAGCCAGTAAACAAGATATTCTTCTGGAGACTGGAGATTGCCATTTCCTTGCCTAAAATACTTTGGCGTCAGTCTTGCTGCGCCAGACGTAGAGGATCAAGGTGCATAAAAGATCAAAACCGTATTTAGATTATTCAGTGTTAACTCTTCCCTTCCCAGCATTGCTGAGGCAAGACTGGGCGTCTCTTATGAATATTCATTTGACTCTGTTTACCTGGTATCTGACATAGGTCAGCCACTTTGTTCTTCCCGCCCTGAAAATCTATATAAGAGACAGTTTTCTCAATAAACTCTCTCTTTCTTCTGCCTGATCGAAATCCGTGAGTTGTGTCTTTATTCGCTGCGTCTCCCTCTCCCGCCGCCCCTTTTCCTCTCCCTCCCTCAGGAGAACCCGTGCCGATTCTCCGCCCTGCCAGTCGGGGCGGACGAAATAGGTGCAGCCGAACGCTGGGGACCAGCGCACCGGGACCTGGTTTCGGATTTAGACAGGTGGAGAGTCCCAAATATCACTGACTGGGGAAATAAAATAATCAGAGGCATAACAAGAGAAACTAAGAGACAACATTAAAAGAACACCTCCTGAAATGACAGGCCCTGGACAGGCAAAGAGCCTCCTTTAATAAAGGCACAGAGTGAAGAACGAGCTTTTAAAACTGAAAAGAGACAGAAAGCTAGCCAAAATGACAAAATGAAAGAAGCCTCCTCTAAAGAAATTCCAGGAAGAAATCACAGCTACAGAACTGCTCAAAACAGACACAAGCAACATAACTGAACAAGAATTTAGAACAATTGTCATAAAATTAATTGCTGGGCTTGAAAAAAGCATGGAAGCCATCAGAGAAGCTATTGATACAAAGACTAGTGACCTTAAAAATAGCTGTGATGAATTAAAAACACTATAAATAAGGTGCATAATAAAACACAGGCGGTCACTGCAAGAACTGAATCGGCAGAGAAGAGAATAGGAGAATTAGAAGACAGTTATAGCAAAAGAGAAAGCCGAGAAAAAGAGAGAGAAATTGATACAGGAGCAGGAAAGGAGAATTCGAGAACTGAGTGATACAATCAAAGCAACATATCCGAATCATAGGAGTTCCTGAAGAAAAAGAAGAAAGAGGAAAAGGTCCTGAAGGGGTACTTGGTCAAATTATAGCCGAGAACTTCTCCACTCTGGGGAAAAAGACACTGAAATTCAAGAGGCACACAGAACTCCCCTAAAATGTAACTTGAAGCGACCTTTGGCATGACATACATAATGAACCTGGCAAAATATAAAGATAAAGAGAGAATTCTGAAAGCAGCTAGGGATGAAAGAGCCCTAACATACAAAGGGAAACTTATCAGAGTGGTTACAGACCTGTCTACTGGAACTTGGCAGGCCAGAAAGGGCAGCAGGAAATCTTCAGTGTGATGAATAGGACAAATATGCAACCACGAATCCTTTATTCAGTGAGACTGTCATCCAACATAGAAGGAGAGATAAAGGTTTTCCGAATACAGAAAAATTGAGAGAAATTTTCCCTCTATGAGGGAAACCTAGCTAGGAATATAAGACACGAGAGACATCACTACAAACATGCACTCTACAGAGAACACAATGAATCTAAACCCAATTTTTCAATAATATCACTGAATGTAAGTGGACTGAATGCCCCAATCAAATGACATGGGGTAGCAGAATGGATAAAAATCCAAAATCCATCTATTTGCTGTCTACAAGAGACTCACCTTAGACCTGAAGACACCTTCAGATTGAAAGTAAGGGGATGGAGAAAGATCTATCATATGACTGGAAGTCAAAAAAGCGCCGGAGTAGCCATACTTATATTGGAGAAACTGAACTTTAAAGTAGAGGCATTAACAAAAGATGAAGAAGGACATTATATAATAATTGCAGGGTCTCTCTATCAGGAAGAGCTAACAATTATAAACATCTCTGTGCTGAATTCGGGAGCTCCAAAATACACACAACAACTAATCACAAACAGAAACAATCTTATTGATAAAAATGTGCTTACTGCAGGGGAGTTAAATACTCCACTTACAGCAATGGATAGGTCAAGCAGACAGAAAATAACTAAATAAACAAGACCTGAATGGCACTCTGGAACAGGTGGGATAAATAGATATGTTTAGAACTCTGCATCCTGAAGCTAGGGAATTCACTTTCTTCTCGAGTGCACATGGCACATTCTCCAAGACAGATCACATACTGGGTCATAAAGCAGCCCTCCATAAATACAAACGAATTGAGATCGTACCATGCACACGTTCAGATCACAATGCTATGACACTTAAAATCAACCACAGGAAAAAGCCTGGAAAACCTCCAAAAATGTGGAGGTTAAAAACCACCCTACTGAAGAATGATTGGGCCAATCAGGCAATTAGAGAAAAAATTTAAAAATATATGGAAACAAATGAAAACGAAAATACAACAATGGAAACTCTCTGGGACGCAGCAAAGGCAGTCCTAAGAGGAAAGTTTATTGTAATCCAGGCCTATTTCTAAACCTAGAAAAAGCACAAACTCAAAATTTAACAGAGCACCTAAGGAAACTAGAAAGGGAGCAGCAAGAACATCCCAAACCCAGCAGAAGAACAGAAATAATAAAGATCAGGGCAGAAATAAACAATATAGAATCCAAAACAAAACAAACAAACAAACAAAAAACAATGAAACTAAGAGTTGGTTTTTTGTGTAAATAAACAAAATTGATAAACCCCTAGCCAGGCTTCTCAGGAAGAAAAGAGAGAACACCCAAATAGACAAAATCATAAATGAAAATGGATCTATTACAAATGATCCCTAAGAAATACAAGCAATCATGAGAGATTATGAAAAATTGTATGCCAACAAACTGGACAATCTAGAAGAACTGGACCAATTCCTAAACACACAGGCACTACCAAAATTCAAACGGGAAGAAATAGAAAATCTGAACAGACCATAATCAGTGAAGAAATAGAATCAGTTATCAAAAATCTCCCAATGAATAAAAGCCCAGGGCAGGATGGGTTCCCAGGGGGAATTCTACCAGACATTTAAAGTAGAGTTAACACACATCCTGCTCAAGCTATTCCAAAAAATAGAAATAGAAGGAGAATTTCCGAACTCATTCTACAAATCCAGCATCACTCTGATTCCCAAATCAGATAGAGACCCAACAACACAAAAAGAGAACTACAGGCAAATATCCTTAATGAATACAGACGCAAAATACTCAGCAAGATACTAGCAAATCGAATTCAACAGCATATAAAAAGAATTATCCATCATGATCAAGTGGCATTCATTCCTGGGTTACAGGGCTGGTTCAGTATTCACAAATCCATCAATGTGATCCATCACATTAACAAAAGAAAAGATAAAAACCATAGGATCCTGTCGATAGATGCAGAAAAAGCATTTGACAAAATATAGCATCCTTTCTTAACAAAAACCCTCGAGAAAGGATAGAAGGAACTTACCTAAACATTATAAAAGCAGTTTATGAAAAGCCCACAGGTAATATCATCCTCAATGGGAAAAAACGGAGAGCTTTCCCCCTGAGATCAGCAACACAACAGGGATGTCCACTCTCACCACTGCTGTTTAACATAGTGCTGGAAGTCCTAGCATCAGCAATCAGACAACAAAAGGAAATAAAAGGCATCAGAATTGGGAAAGATGAAGTCAAACATTCACTTTTCACAGATGACATGATACTTTACATCGAAAACCTGACCAACTCCACCAGAAGCCTTCTAGAACTGATCCATGAATTCAGCAAAGCCACAGGGTACAAAATCAATGTACAGAAATCGGTTGCATTTTTATACACCAAAAATGATGCAACAGAAAGAGAAATCAAGAAACTGTTCCCATTCACAACTGCACAAAAAACCATAAGATACCTAGGAATAAATCTAACCAAAGATGTAAAAGATCTGTATGATAAAAACTGTAAATAACTTATGAAGGAAATTGAGGAAGACACAAAGAAATGGAAAAACATTCCCTGTTCATGGATCGAAAGAATAAACATTGTGAAAATGCCATTACTACCCAAAGCAATCTACACATTCAATGCAATCCAATCAAAACTGCACCAGAATTCTTCTCAAAGCTAGAACAAACAATCCTAAAATTCATATGGAACCACAAAAGACCCCAAATAGCCAAAGTAATATTGAAGAAGAAAACCAAAACACAAGGCATCACAATCCCAGACTTCAGCCTCTACTACAAAGCAGTCATCATCAAGACTGTATAGTATTGGCACAAAGACTGGCATATAGACCAACGGAATAGAATAGAGAGTCCAGAACTGGACCCACACATGTATGGCCAATTAATCTTTGGCAAAGCAGGAAAGAGTATCCAATGGACAAAAGACCGCCTTTTTAACAGATGGTACTGGGAGAACTGGACAGCAACATGCAGAAGAATGAAACTTGATCACTTTCTTACACCATATACAAAAATAAACTCAAAATGGATGAAGGACCTGAATGTGAGACAGGAAACCATCAAAACCCTAGAGAGGAAAGGAGGAAACAACCCCCTTGATCTCAACTGCAGTAATTTCCTACTCGATACATCCCCAAAAGCAAGGGAATCAAGAGCAAAAATGAACTATGGGGACCTCATCAGGATAAACAGCTTTTGCATGGCAAAGAAAACAACCAATAAAACTAATAGGCCACTGATGGAATGGGAAAAGATAATTGCAAATGACACATTGGATAAAGTTCTAGTATCCAAAATCTACAAGGAGCTCATCAAACTCCAAACCTGAAAAACAAATAATCCAGTGAAGAAATGGGTAGAAGACTTGAACAGATACTTCTCCAAAAAGGACATCCAGATGGCCAACAGACATGAAATGATGCTCAGTGTCACTCATCATCAGGGAAATACAAATCAAAACCACACTGAGATACCACCTCATGCTGGTCAGAGTGGCCAAAATGAGGAAAGCATAGATGCTGTCGGGGATGTGAAGAAATGAGCTCCCTCCTACACTGTTGGTGGGAATGTAAACGGGTGCACCCGCTCTAGAAAACAGTGTGGAGGTTCCTCAAAAAATTAACAATAGAACTCTTCTAGACCCAGCAACAGTACTGCTAGGAATTTACCCAAGGGATACAGGAGTTCTGATGCATAGGGGCACATGCACCTCAATGTTCATAGCAGCACTGTTAACAATCGCCAAATCATGGGAAGAGCCTAAATGTCCGTCACTTGATGAATGGGTCAAGATGTGGTATATAATATATATACACAATGGAGTACTACATGGCAACGAGAAAGAATGAAGTCTGGCCGTCTGTAGCAACATGGATGGAACTTGCGGATATCACACTAAGTGAAATCCATCAGGCAGAGGACAGATACCATATGTTTTCACTCATACATATGTGGAAGAGGAGAAACTTAAGAGAGGACCATGGGGGAGAGGAAAGGGAAGGAACAGTTACGGAGAGGGAGGGAGGCAAACCATGAGAGACTCTTAAGCACTGAGAACAAACGGAGGGCTGATGGGGGAGAGGGGGGAGAGGGTGATGGGCATGGAGGCGGGCACCTGTGGGGTTGAGCACGGGGTGTTATATGGAAACCAACTTGACAATAAACTACAAAGAAAATATAAAAGATATGTTGTCAATCATAGTATATATAGCTTTTCAAGAACCTTAGAAGTCCCAAGGATAGATGCTTTTTATGAATGTCCCCCAAATGCCAACACTTCACCACCTCTCCTGGTATTTGCCACTAGATAAGTGCCTACTTGCCAATCACTAAGCCCCAGTAGAATGTCACAAACAGAAGACACTGTGTGACACTCACCACTGTCTACATGCTGGGTGGACTGCAGGAACCTAATACACTTCTGTTCAATTAATGAATATAACCAACCAAATAAAATCTATTGATCAAAATCAGGCAAAGCCAGTATTAAAAGCCCATTTTAACACCTGGCAGGGGAATTAGGAGCAAATACTATCTTAGTCCACATTTTAACTTTGACTAGATAAAAACCAACTGAATAATCATTGACTAAGGTTCTAACCTGTCCAGGATTACATTACATACAACTCCAGAAGGCAAGGATTTGTAAGAGGAAAGCCCCACTCTTGAGATTTGCTTTGGCCACCACATGATGACATTTACTACAGGTAGACTTGTCTGCAGGGGGCAGGAGGAGTCCACAACTCAAGTGACTTCCCTGTGTTTATATTCACAAGTGAAGATGATTCGTAGAAGAGGCAAGTTTGAAATATAATGTCCTTTTCCTTTAATCATGTTCCTTAGCATATACACTTACTAGGTTGTTATGTATGAAGTTTCCTACCGGAGCCCAGTTGAAATGGTGGGGCTTTCAGCCCGAGTTAGGAAGGCTTTCTTTGGCACTACACGGAAGTTACCTCTTCCCGATGGATTTCAACATAAAGACCTGTCGCTAGTGTCAGAGCGCTGTGCCCATCCAGAGGTAGGTCCACCAGATCTCCCACATCCAAGTGCAGAAAAGAGGGAGGGGGGTCGTCTGGCCAATGGTGGGGGTGTCAGGCATGCTAGGACTAACATCCAGAAGCCGATCTGTTTACCTTCAACCAAGAGCAGAAATTAAATCCATCCAGAATTGGGGTCCCTGGGTGGCTCAGTCGTTTAAGCGTCAGACCCTTGGTTTCAGCTCAGGCTATGAGCTAGCAGTTTCATGAGTCCGAGCCCCACGTCTAGCTGTGCTGGCAGCAAGGAGCCTGCGTGGGATTCTTTCTCTGCCTCTTCCCTCACTTGTACTGTCTTTGAGAGAGACAAAATAAACAAACTAAAATAAAATAAGAAATAATTCATCCAGAATACACAAGCAGCTTAAATGAAGCCTAATAACCTCATATAGCCTCTTGAAAAATCAGCCCACACTTCACATAGTAGAGACTTGGTATAAATGCATATTTTAACATAATTTAAGATTAAATGCTCTTAGATTAATAACATTGTTAAATGCTAGCATTTATTAATCACTCTATCAGGCTGTAATTAATACATTCATATTATTTCATGAAACCACAACTCTGGGTAAACATGGACTTTATAGAAGAAACGGAAGGTAGTTACATAGGCTAGCTGGCCCACAGGCATAGGGCACATAGCAAAATGTATTTGCCCCAGGATTCACTCTGGCTGCTTCTCTACTCTTCACCATCAACATTACTATCCTGTTCCCCTTAGACCCTTACTGCTAATGGGCACTCAGGCTCCGTCCATACCAAAGGGATCATTCATTCAGTAACCAAGAGTTGACCATATTTATATTTACGTGTCACCTAAATATTATCATTTGTATCCATATACTAGTAAGTAGCATTTCACAAGGACTAACACAGGGAAGTCATGAAAGTAACCATCCCAATGTGTTTGGCAAACAGAACTCAGTATGTTTTCATCACATAAAGAGTTACCTCATTTCTGGCAGTCATGATTCCAACAATTCTTAATCCAAAAAAAAATTCTAATATTTCTTTGTAGCCAAATACATTTGCTTTCAAAAGGTGATATTTTTAATAATCTTAAGTATCTCAAATGAGAAAATATCCAATTTTTTATTTTTAGTTTCAAAAATATACTTTGGAGGTATGTCATTTAAATTTAATTATTAAACAGATGTATAAATAACTTTACAACTTTATTATTGTGATGATCATGACCACCATAGTTGGATGCTTGGATATCAACTCTCAGAAGTAAAGCCAAAAACATCAACGCATGAGGACAAAGGAAGACCACAGTGATAGGGTGAGAAAAAGACCTTCCTACCCAGAAGTCAGGAGAGGAGTCAGGTAAGGAAGGAAAAGGATTACAAGGTTAACAGAGGTGATGAACAAAGGGCACAAGGTAGGAATCAGCCAGTGGTTCAAGTGGTGAAGCGATTTCCCCACAGTATTCTTCAAATCCATGGTTAGTGTTGATGTCAAAGGAAGATGGAGGGGATCATGACCAGGACAAGGAAAACTGAAAGTGCCTAAAGGAGCAGAAAGGAAAAACCAACAGGACAGAAGAGAATTTGGTCACAAGAACAGAGGTGACAATGGGCTGATGGAAAGGAAAATTCACCAGAGAATGATGGTAGAGTAGTCAAAACAGAAAGGGAGGGGCTTCTTTTAGCTGCAGTTGGTATTCTAATCCAATAAACGCAGTCAGCACACCTTACGACTGAGCTTGGGGATTGCACACTTAGCTTGAAGACAACACTGATTAAAATGTGTTACCCTAAATTAAAATCTTATCAATGTATCAAGTTACCTATCATCACCAATCATAATTTTCCTTCCTATGCAGGACCACAATGACAGCTAAGTGATTATCACTCTAATGCTTCATAATCAAGGGTTTAAGACAATGGTGGGTCTCAAAGCGGACTCAGGAGTTTTAGTTCTTTTCAAGAACTGTCTGGCTAACAGAAAAGAACAATAATAGACAATACAGAACTGTATTTACACCAAAATGAAGGTCAGATAACGTAGCAAAGACGTTTCTGTGGCAGTCTGGCAAGAGAAAAAAGGTAAGGAAATTTGAGGTCGAGCAGCACACCACAGTATAGACATGAAAAAAAAGCAAGAGATAACACCGATATTTACATTTCAAGCAGATTAAATAAAACATCCTCAATTCTAAATTATTTTACATTTTAATTACTCTGTGGTTGTATGTAATTTACTTTATAATTTTATAAAGGCCCAAAAGCATATACAACATTTGCATTAGTACAGTTTTATGCATTAAACAATGTTTTAACAAAAATAATTCAAAACAATACTGAGTCCACAGTATTACTTTTCTCCTTAAAGTCCATACATTACTAAAGATTAAGAAACCCAGGCAATTATTTTACTTTTCTGGTGTACTCAATTATATTCACTTGAGTATTGCGATTTATTGAAGAAGTCTACTGCCCACCTTAAATTGCCTAGATTTTTTAAATTATAGCAAAAGAAGACAATTTATGATAAAAGATATAATCTGAACATCTGACAATCATTACTTACTTGGCTTGAAAAGGAGTAAAACAATACATCTCTTCAGTTATCAACTGTGAAGAAAATCTACTTTTGTTCCTCTGTTGAAGGCTGCTAAACTACAAAGTAGGCTGCAAAATACCAACCGCCCTGTGTGATCAAGCATTTACAGTTACCGTGCTTGTTGATTGTAACTAACTTTACTACAATATGAGGACATCCTGTTAAAATCCCTCTTCACATTACATTGTAAATTTTCCAGGTTACTTTATGTTTTTTTTTAAAAAAGCAATATTACAATGAAAGATATATACTCAATTATTAATAGTCCTTCCTTATAGTTTTTGAAAAAAATACTTTTAAAAATTATTCAACTACTGAACTGAACTAAAAGTTTTTACTCTCAACTCAATAATTTGCCTCTTTACTGACAACAGGTTTCTCATTACTGTTGGGATTCTTAGTCTTCCTTTGGGAGTAGGACATTAACTTCACTTTTGTATAATTTCTTGGCTGCCAAAACTTCTAGATATGCTTAAATAGCTAATTACTGAACAAGGACAAAATAAGATAATTCACACTAAGTCTACATTTGGCAGCAAATGGATCACTGCACAAACCTGAAATGGCATATGGTCAGTTACTCACTTTAGAAAAAAATGATTACTGAAATCTAAGTTAAGAAAGTGAGATCTGGGGCACCTGGGTGGCTCAGTCGGTTAAGCCTCCGACTTCGGCTCAGGTCAGATCTCACGTTCCTGGGTTCAAGCCCTGCGTCGGGCTCTGTGCTGACAGCTAGCTCAGAGCCTGGAGCCTGCTTCCGGTTCTGTGTCTCCTTCTCTCTCTGCCCCTCCCCCTCTCATGCTCTGTCTCTCTCTGTATCAAAAATAAATAAAACATTAAAAAAAAATTTTTAAAGTGAGATCTATCTGGCTTTTAGCGTTGATTTCCTAAATGAACTTGCTAAAAAAAACCCTCGTGGGTTATTTTTATATACTACACGTACAATGAGATGAAACAGAACCTTAAGAACTTTGGGGGGGGGTATGAGAACATCCTACTAAGGATGTAAACACCATGGCACCTTCTTCCTATCCAATTGTTTTTTAATCATGTACTCACCCCATGAGTTCCCCAAACTCCCTTATTTCACAAAACGATAGTTTTGACGTCACTTTCTGTTCCATCGAATACCTTCAAATTTTTCTCTTCAAAAAATGCTTATGGTGGATCTTTTATTATAATACTCCATTATACTTTTAAAATAACCTTCAGTGTAAACTATGGTAAGATTTCCATCCACTGTAACTTCTATAACTCATGCTAACTTTACCATAAAAAATGCTTTATTTCCATACATTTCCTGCTTTTTAGTAAACACAGTACTGGGTGGGAATTACAAGCTAATGCTCTTATGAATTCTGTAATATACTGCAACCATTCCTTTTTATAATGTTTCTATTTTATATGCAAAATACATATACTTTCCAGAATTGTAAGAATTGGAAACTTTTTGTAAAAATAACCCCAAATCAATCAAGTTGGTACTGGAAAATTATATTGATAGCTATCAGAAAAGTAAAATCCGTGCCTTTTAGATCCTTCCCAGAAATAAATGATACTAAGATTCTACACATGTCTAAAAAATATACTTCTAAAAGGAAACCGGGGGTGGGGGGAATCCTTAAGTACCTCCCAAATCCCATTATGTTTATCATTAGTACTCGTATTCTGTAAAATGCACACAAGAACATAGTCATGCGCTCACTAGAAAGGTTAACCGAGTTCCGACCAAAGTAATTCCGTGACGCGCCGACCAGAGCTACCCGAGGCCGTGCAGGTCGCATCTACTAAGGATACTGTACTAATATCTTCCGTCTGTCTCCTCTAAATTTTCAATACAATATTAATTTCACATGTATTTATCAATAATAACATATTTAGTGAGAAATATTCAAATCAATGAATTAGCATTAAGCTATCCAGAGTAACAGACCATATATAGTAAAACTAATATACTTTCCAAGCAATTACTCAAATTGAAGTGATACTCTTTTAAAAGGATAATTAGAAATTATAAATTTCTAATCTATTACACTCAGAAGACCCAAAAACTACTATCCTTACAACTGTTTGTTTCAAAATTCTGAAAACCCATAACAAATGCCATTACTTTAAAATATTAGTAAAATGTTAAAAACAGCAATTCTGAAAACTAGTAATTAAAACTATTAAAGCGTAACGTGGACCTAATAGGACAAGAACTTTATTTTTGTAATCTTTATTAATATATGATCATCCCCTCAGGTCGCAACTGCTAGCCTTTTAAACAACGTTTCAAAGGCAACTTTGCAGTTCATTTAATACCACACATTCCTACAACCTTAGCCACTTTGGGAAAGAAAGGAAAAATTGCTTCAAAAATGCAGTCTTAGAAATGTTACTATTAATTAAGAGCGGCTCTACATTAGTTCCTTCTATAGTCAACCAGTGTGTCTCAGATTGCCACATATATCTTGATTGTGACATGCAAAATGGGTTCTGCTTTGGGAACTGGCTAATTGGCATGCAGATTTCTGCAGAGATCCACAGTCCCAAAAACAAAACAGAGGATATAAACATTCTAGGGCCGCCTCACAGAACATGTACTGAGGAGAAGAAACCCTTCACAACAGTGGATACGGGAAAAGGAAAACGGACAAGTGATCAAGTACTCTGATTCTCAGTCCACCAATATATAAATTATTTAACAGCATTCAAAAGGTTATTAGCTCCCATGTGTGACAAGACACATTCTCAAAGTGGAAAAGGAGTTGTTAGACTGATTCAGACCATCAGCAATGGTCTTACATATATATGATGCCATTGTAATTCAAGTTAATCTTCAACCATTAAAAATTTTTAAGAATGTATTCCAAGGTAAGATTTCAAACCTACTTTAATAAATTACACATGCACGAATTTGTGTGTATATATTTTCTATCTGTCATTTGAAAGCATCTTAAGCCTCTTTGATAATGAAAAAGAATAGTCATGTTGAAATTATTAAATTTAGGCAAACCGTCACTGACTTTCATGTATTACTGACCAAGAAAAAGTAGCCCAGATCTTTAACTTAGAATGAACTGATAAAAACACATCAGGACATCTTTGAGAAATTTGTCCTTTGTACCTGAACACCTTTCTATTTTCTTCAGTGAATACATAAGAAGGGAGTATTTTTAACAAAGTAGTATACCCAGTGCTTTGAAATGAAAACCAGTGATCGAAAGCCTATTTTGGTAAAGGCAGAACACAAATAAACTTTCAATTCAAAATTAGTATTTGCCAAAGTGGAGAGTAAGTTAAATTGGATAAAATTAATCTCAATTAGTAAGTATTAAAAGCACTAGGAGAAGACATGTCACAGAAAACTAAAGAAAAAAGAAGTTACGAATTAAAAATGGAATGTGTATTTGGATGATCTGCAATCTGTAATTCTGTAAGAATTGCTAGAATCCAAACAGTTTTAAATAATATTTCTGGTAAACTCAAATTCAAAATATAATACCTGGGATTCTTCCTTCTCCAAAGAAGAAATTAAACTAATTAGGTAAGTTGTTCTCTGAAATTCTCTGCAAATTCCAATTCCCAAGAAGTAAACAAAATGGAGTAATAATAAACGGTGGGTGTAGACGGAGAGCTACAGTAATCCAGTTCCTGCTGCCTCTGCGAGGGTCTGCACACGGACCACATCAACATGATAGAAATGGCGCGGTTTCTCAGGACACGGTCCACATTTTATTTACATTTTAAGACTAACTTTAATCTCAAAATCACAAATCCATACACCTATTTCCTTTTTCGTTGATTTCACTTAAATGCATGGTTTGTCAAACAAAGACTGTAAACAAATATTTACCATGTCTGTTACATGTAACACACAGGAACGGCTTTTAACAGGTATTCATCGGCCTCCCCCACAACATTTTTTTATTATAAATACAGGTATCAAAACAATCCTGAACATACTTTCGATACTACTAGTAGTCAGCACCCACACCGCTTCAAAAATCAACACAATTTGTGACAATATTCATTGTACCTGCTACTTTAGACAATTTCAACTTGAAGCTCTTTCACTAAGCAAGATGGGTAAAGCATGCCAGTTCTGTTTCTCCTTCTTGAGATGTTTTTACTTTTCAGAAACACACATGCTTCCACAGCATGTGACTCTTCTCTCCATGCTTTCATCTCGAAAACCTGAATTCTATCTTGAGTGCTCCAGGTTTATGCTTAAATGACAGTGCCTTAGCAAGAGAAAACAAATGGTGCTGCGTTTTTCCTCCTGTAAGCTGCGAACAGAATGGTGCACATGTATTAAATATATCCTTACAAATGTCCAGGTCATGTTTACCAGCTGGAATTCTTTTACTTAATGTGTGGGAATTTTGCATTGTGATATTTAATCAAGACATTAACATGAGTAGAAGGTTGTTGATTTAAGACAAGTTTGAGATCCACTAAAATTAATTGTTGTATGTCTGTCCTTCTGGCGGCTGTGGAAGCTTCACATTTTCTTTGGACATCATCAGACGCCGCAGCTCCTGGAGTACGACTTTAATGCTATATGAGTTTTGCCATTTTGCTAACACTGGTATGCTCCGCGCATCCACCTGAAATGGGGGGAAAAGAGCAAATTCAACCACAAACTTTAAAGTAAGTACTACGGCACCAACTTATGATATTAAACACACTTTAATAAGAAGTGCTTTAAAAATTCATAGCCTGGCTCTATTTTCACAAAAGAAACACAGTGAAACTACAGGTTCGTAATACGGGAAAAATAATTCTCTGTAACAGGTATTTCATAAAAATGTGTCTTGTGTGTCTGTGTGCTTTTTGTATACCTTACAAGACACATGTAGTGAACTCTGGACAACAGAAATAAACAAACATTACATTAAATAACTACACTGTGAACACAGTTGCCAATTCATTCTTGATGAGACAAGGTCTGCAGGTTCCTCTCCATTTCCAATGCCACTACCCAGAATCTGGGCAATTACCTCCACTGGGATTTAGAAAAAGAACTGTTAAATCAGTATCTGCTTCTGGATTTTCCTTTCCAATGTAGTCTCTGCACTATGCTAACCTTGCCTTCACTGTGGAAGACCAACAGAACGGGGCTAGAGCAACCTCAAAGCCTAATTCCCAGGTAACTGACATC
Source organism: Mungos mungo (assembly GCA_004023785.1). Classification (NCBI taxonomy): domain Eukaryota; kingdom Metazoa; phylum Chordata; class Mammalia; order Carnivora; family Herpestidae; genus Mungos; species Mungos mungo. Next base: position 164,236 of record PISW01002257.1, on the reverse strand, counting down.
ACTTGACCTGTCTGGCGGTTCCCTGGAAAACCCCACTCACACAGGCATTTTCTTTTTTAAGTTTGTTTATTTTGAGAGAAACACAGACTGCATGAGTGGGGGAGGAGCAGAGAGAAACTTGGCCAACTGCGCTCTTGGGAAACACCACAAGTCTCTCCACCTGCTTGGTTTATGGACCTTAAAGTGCTTCACAGTTCGAGTTCTAGAGGAAATCAGATGTAATTTCAATCGTATTTGATTCTGTTCACTGGGCTGGCCGTCATTCAATTCTTTTTTTCTTTTCTTATTCTTCAATACAGAAAAACAAAAAAAATATTTTTATTTTCTATTTTTACTAAAAATATTTTTCTGTAACGTTCTATTGTACCTTTTACTATTTTGTAAAATTTTCATATTCTACTTACCTCAATCATTTCATGTTACTCTATTTTATTGTATTCATTTTTTCTAATTTTCAAATGTTTACCTTTTTTTCTCTTTTTCCTTTCTTATCTTTCCCTTTTATCTCTAATCTACCGTATCAAAGCACACTTAGGATCTAGGATCCTTTATTTGATTTTTTTTTTGTGTTGTTTTTGTTAATATTTATCTTTTTTACTTTATTAATTCCTTTTCTTCCTTCAAAAATGATGAATCAAAGAAACTGACCTCAAAAGAAAGAAAACGAAGAACTGAAAGCCAGGGAATAATCAACCCAGATACAAGCAAGATGTCTGAACCAAAATTTAGAATCACAATAATAAGAATACCAGCTGGAGTTGAAAATAGATTAAAACCCCTTTCTGTGGAGATAAAAGAAGTAAAAGCTAGTAAGAATGAAATAAAAAAATGCTATGGCTGAGATGCAATCTCGAATGGTTGCCATGGCAGCAAGGATAGATGAAGCAGAGGTGCAAATCAGCGATACAGAAGACAAAATTATGGAGATTACTGAAGCGGGGGTGGGGAGTTGGGGAGGAGAGAATCTAAGGCAAAATTCACAATATGTGAATTAGAGAACTCAGACTCATTAAAAAGGAGTAACATGAGAACCACAGGGATCCCATAAGAAGAACAGAGAGAAAAAGGGGTAGAAGGGTTATGTAAGCAAATCATAGCAGGAAACTTTCCTAACCTGGGGAAAGATACAGACATCAAACTCCAGGAAGCACAGAGAACTCCCATTGGATTGAACAAAAACTGACCAACTGGGGGGGGGGGGGGGGGGAGGGGAAGAAAAAGCCAAAAGGACCAAAAGCAACAAAGACTAGAAAGGATCAGAGAACACCACCAGAAACAAACTCTACAGGCAACATAATAGCAATAAATTCGTATCTCTCAGTACTCACTGCCAATGGACTAAATGCTCCAATCAAAAGACATAGGGTAACAGAATGGATAAGAAAACAAGATCCATCTATTTGCTGTTTACAAGAGACCCATTTTAGCCCTAAAGATACCTTCGGATTGAAAATAAGGGGACGGAGAAGCATCTATCATGCTAATTTTGGCCAAAAGAAACCCAGAGCAGCCATACTTGTTTCAGACTATCTAGATTTAAAAATAAAGACTGTGACAAGGGATTAAGAAGGGCAGTGCGCCGTAAGTAAGGGGTCTGTCCACCAGGATCTAACATTTGTAAACATCCATGCTCCAAACATGGAGCACCCAAATATATCAGTGAGTTAATCAAAAACATAAAGAAATTCATTGATAATAAGACCCTAATAGTAGAGGACTTCAACAGTCCCACTTACAGCACTGGACAGATCATCTAAGCAGAAAATCAACAAGGAAACAATGGCTTTGAATGACACACTGGACCAATGTACTTAACAGATGTATACAGAACATTTCATCCTAAAGCAACAGAATACACATTCTTCTCCAATGCAGACGGAACATTCTCCAAAAGAGATCACATACAGGGACATAAATCAGCCCTCAGCAAGTACAAAAAGATTGAGATCATACTGTGCATATTTTCAGACCACAACGCTATGAAACTTGAAATCAACCACATGAAAACAATTTGGAAAGATAACAAATACTTGAAGACTAAAAAACATCCCACTAAAGAATGAATGGGCTAACCAAGAAGTTAAAGAGGAAATTTAAAAATACGTGGAAGCCAGTGAAAATGATAAAACCACAGCCCAAAACCTCTGGGATGCAGCAAAGGCTGTGATAAGAGGGACGTATATAGCAATCCCGGCCTTCCTAAAGAAGGAAGAAAGGTCTCAGATATACAACCTAACCTTACATGGTAAAGAGTTGCAAAAAAATAAAAAGCAAACAAAACCCAAACAGCAGAAGGAAGGAAATAATAAAGATCACAGCAGAAAGCAACACCATCGTAATCAAAAAAATAGAACGGATCAATGAAACCAAAAGCTGGTTCTTTGGAAGAATTAACAAAATTGATAAACTCCAAGCAACTCTGATCATAAAGAAAATAGGAAGGACCCAAATAAATAAAATCAAGAAAGAAAGAGGAAAGATCATAACTAACACAGCAGAAATACAAACAGTAAGAGATTATGAGCAATTATAGGCAAATAAAATGGGCAATCTGGAGGAAACAAATTCATAGAAATATATAAACTACCAAAACTGAAAATAGGAAGATACAGAAAATTTGAACAGACTCATAAACAGTAAGGAAAAACTCGTAATAAAAAAAAAAATCTACAAAAAAACAAGGGTCCAGGGTTGGGTGGCTACCAGGGGAATTCTACCAAACATTTAAAAAAGAGTTAACACCTATTTATTTGAAGCTGTTCCAAAAAATAGAAATGGAAGGAAAACTTCCAAACTCTATGAAGCAAGTATTATCTTTATTCCAAAACCAAAGACCCCTCACTAAAAAGAAAAACTACAGAACAACTTCCCTGATGAAGATGGATGCAAGAATTCTCAAAAAGATACTAGCCAACTGGATCCAACAATACATTAAAAGATTATTCACCTCGATCAAGTGGGATTTATATCTGGGATGCAGGGCTGGTTCAATATCCACAAAACAATGTGATTAGTCTCATAAATAAAAGGACAAGAACCACATAATCCTCTCAAAAGATAAAGCATTTGACAAACCATAGCATCCTTTCTTAATAAAAATTTCAAGGAAGTAGGGATAGAAGGATCATACCTCAAGATCATAAAAGCCCTGTATGAAAGACCCAACGCTAATATCATCCTCAATGGGGGAAAACTGAGAGCTTTCCCCTGAAGGTAAGGAACATGACAGGGATGTCCACTCTCACCACTGTTACTCGACATAGTATTAGAAGTCTTGGCCTCAGCAATCAGACAACACAAGGAATATAAGGCATCCAAATTGGCAAGGAGGAAGTGGAGGAGGTCAAACGTTCCCTCTTCACAGATGGCATGATAATGATACTCTATATGGGGAAAAAAAACCTGCTAGCACTGACCCATGAATTCAGCAAAGTGGGAGGATATAAAATCAATGCACAGATATTGGTTGTATTCCTATACATCAATAATGAAGCAACAGAAAGAGAAATCAAGGAATCGATCCCATTTACAATTGCACCAAAAACCATAAAGTACCTAGAAATAAACCTAACCAAAGAGGTGAAAAATCTATACATGAAAACTATAGAAAGCTTATGCAAGAAATTGAAGAAGACACAAAGAAATGGAAAAATATTCCATCTTCCTGGATTGGAAGTACAAATATTGTTAAAATGTCAATACTACCCAAAGCAATCTACACATAAAATGCAATACCTACAAAATAACACCAGCATTCTTCACAGAGCTAAAACAAACAATCCAAAAATTTATATGGAACCAGAAAAGGCCCCCAATAGCCAAAGCAAACTTGCAAAAGAAAACCAAAGCTGCATTCAGGCTGCATTACAAAGCTGTGATCATCAAGACGGTATAGACTGGCACAAAAACAGACACTCAGATCAATGTAACAGAAAAGAGAACCCAGAAATGGACCCACAAACATATGGCCATCTCATCTTTGACAAAGCAGGAAAGAATATCCAGTGGAATAAAGACAGTCTCTTCAGCACGTGGTGCTGGGAAAACTGGACAGCAACACGGAGAAAAATGAACCTGGACCACTTTCTTACACCATACACAAAACTAAACTCAAAATGGATGAAGGACCTAAATGTAAGACAGGAAGCCATTAAAATCCTGGAGGAGAAAGGAGGCAAAAACTTTGACCTTGGCCATGGCAACTTCTTACTCAACACGTCTCCAGAGGCATGGGAAACAAAAGCAAAAATGAACTATTGGGACCTCAAATAAAAAGCTTCTGCACAGTGAAGGAAACAATCAGTAAAACTAAAAGGCATTCAACAGAATGGGAGAAGATATTTGCAAATGACACATTAGATAAAGGGTTAGTATATAAAATCTATAAATAACTTATCAAACGCAAAACCCAAAAACCAAATAACCCAGTGAAGAGATGGGCAAAATACATGAATAGACATTTCTCCAAAGAAGACATCCAGATGGCTGATAGACACATGAAAACATGCTCAACATCACTCATCATCAGAGAAATACAAATCAAAACCACAATGAGATACCACCTCACACCTGTCAGAATGGCTAAAATTAACAACTCAGGCAACAACAGATATTGTCAAGGATGTGGAAACAGAGATCTCGCTGGCACTCTTGGATACTGTTACAAACTGGTACAGCCACTCTGTAAAACTGTACTCTGGAGGTTCCTCAAAAAATTAAAAACAGAACTGCCCTATGACTCAGCAATTGCACTATTAGATATTTATTCATGGGATACAGGTGTGTGGCTTCAAAGGGGCACACTGCACCCCAATGTTTATAGCAACACTATCGACAATGGTCAAAGTACGGAAAGAGCCCAAAAGTCCATTGATGGAAGAATAGATAAAGAAGATGTGGTGTTATACATACAATGGAGTATTATTCGGCAATCAAAAGAATGAAATTTTGCCATTTGCAACTATGTGGATGGAACTGGAGTGTATTATGCCAAGCGAAATTAAGAGAAAGACAAGTATCATATGACTTCACTCATATGTGGAATTTAAGACACAAAAGAGATGAACACATGGGAAAGGAAGCAAAGATAACGTAAAAACACGGAGTAGGACATGAAAGATTCTTAAATATAAAGAACAAACAGAGGTTTGCTGGAGGGGCCGTGGGAGGGGGGTGGGACACTAGGAAACCTACTCCTGAAATCACTGCTGCACTATATGCTAACTAACTTGGATGTAAACTTAAAAATAAACAGTTAACTTTTAAAAAGAGGAAGAAAACCAGTGTGGTTATCCCTCAAACAGGTAAACACAGAGCCGTCATCTGACCGAGCAGTTCCACTTCTAGGTACACATCCACCAGAAATGACAGTTTCACCCACACAACCTTGCTCACAAACGGTCTCAGCAGCATTACTCATGACAGCCAAAAGTAGGAAAACCCAAATGTCCATCCGGTGATGAACAGACAGACAAAAAGTGATAGATAGATAGATAGATAAATAGATAGAAAGGAAAAAGATACATACATAAGTAGATGGATATATATATATATATATATATAATGGAATTATTATTCAGCAATAAAAAGTTGGACAAGTTATAAGGTACTGAAATATGCTACAACATGGATGAACCTTGAAAATACATTCAGTCAAAGAAGCTAGTTGCCAAAAAAACATGTATTACAGGATTCCATACTTATGAAAAGTCCAGAATAGGCAAATCTATAAAGAAAGATTAGTGGTTGTTCAGGGTATGGGAAGGTGGAATAGAAAAGTGACAACTAATGAGTAGGGGTTTTCCTCTGACAGGGACAAAAGTATTCTAAAACTGAACTATGGTAACAGGTCCACAAACCAGTGAAAATTAAAAAACACTTAGTCAGGAGTCCAGGCAAGATGGTGGAGAAATAGGTAGTTCTGTACTTCCCACCTGCATCTCTCAAACAAAGAAGGACTGAAGCCAAAGGACTCTGAACTGCAAGAGTCTGGGGGGGAAAGTGACAAAGTCCACTGAGAAAGCAGCCATGATCATAGGTGCATGATCGTGAACGCAGAAAAATAAAAATGCGCCCAGACACGGAGACACGGGGGGGGGGGGGAGCCCCCTCTGCAGAGAGACAGAAGGAAAAGAGCGGCTGTGGAATCCTCTTCCCTGGAGAAAAGAGAAAACTGGGCCTGGGAAGGAGAGGGATCATACCATCCCACCTCTAACCGCGGGGCTTTTGGAGAGAGATCCGATCTCTAACTGCGGAGCCTTCTTGGCGTCGGGCACCCTGGTCCCAGAAATTCCCTCATTCCCTCCGGAATAGACGGTAAGCAAGGTATCACAGTCGCGGTTGGCACCAGCAGGAACCAGTCCCCTACCTGATCCCCAGCTAAGAAGTGCCCCAGCTTGCAGGATTACATTCTCCAAGACAGACCACATACTGGGGCATAAAGCAGCCCTCCATAAATATAAACAAATTGAGATTATACCATGCAAACTTTCAGATCAGAATGCTATGAAACTTGAAATCATCCACAGGAAAAAGTCTGGAAAACCTCCAAAAACATGGAGGTTAAAGACTGCCCTACTAAAAGACCGATTGGGCCAATCAGGAAATTAGAGAAGAATTTAAAAATATATGGAAACAAATGAAAATGAAAATACAACAATCCAAACTGGTAACACTGGTATGCTCCGCGCATCCACCTGAAATGGGGGGAAAAGAGCAAATTCAACCACAAACTTTAAAGTAAGTACTACGGCACCAACTTATGATATTAAACACACTTTAATAAGAAGTGCTTTAAAAATTCATAGCCTGGCTCTATTTTCACAAAAGAAACACCTACCAAACTCTCTGGGACCCAGCAAAGGCAGTCCTAAGAGGAAAGTATATTGTAATCCAGGCCTATTTCAACAAACTAGAAAAAGCACACATTCAAAATCTAACAGAGCACCTAAAGGAGCTAGAAGCAGAGCAGCAAGAGCACCCAAGCCCAGGCAGAGAAGAGAAATCATAAAGATCAGGGCAGAAATAAACAATATAGAATCAAAAACAAAACAAAAAAAACCAGCTGAACAGATCGATGAAACCAAGAGTTGGTTCTTTGAAAGAATAAACAAAACTGATAAACCTCTAGCCAGGCTTCTCAAAAAGAAAAGAGAAAGCACCCAAGTAGACAAAATGACTAATGAAAATGGATTTATTCCAACGAATCCCTCAGAAATAAAGCAATTATCAGGGAATATTATGAAAAATTTTATGCCAACAAACTGGACAACCTAGAGAAATGGACAAATTCATAAACACACATGTGCTACCAAAATTGAAATGGGAAGAAATAGACAACCTGAACAGACCCATAACCAGTGAAGAAACAGAATCAGTTATCAAAAATCTCCCAACGAGTAAAAGCCCTGGGCCAGATGGCTTCCCTGGGGAGTTCTATCATACATTTAAAGCAGAGCTAATACCCATCCTGCTCAAGCTATTCCAAAAAATAGAAATAGAAGAAAAACTTCCAGACTCATTTTATAAAGCCAGTCTCACTTTGATTCCCAAACCAGACAGAGACCCAGCAAAAAAGAGAACTAAAGGCCAATATCCTTGATGAATACAGATGCAAAAATTCTCAACAAGATAATAGCAAGTCGAATTCAACAGCATATAAAAAGAATTATCCACCATGATCAAATGGGATTCATTCCTGGGTTATAGGGCTGGTTCAATATTCGCAAATCCATCAATGTGATACATCACATCCTTCTCTCTCTGACCCTCCCCTGCTTGCGCTGTCTCTGTCTCTCAAAAATAAATAAAAAATATAAATAAAAAAAATTTTAAAGGGGTAGCAAACCCCTTAGCCTATTTTAAATAGACTCCAGTAAGGAATAATAGGTTTTGGTTTTTTTTTTTTTTAATGCTTAAATTTATTCTTGAGAGAGAGTGAGGGAGCACACGGGGGAGGGGCACAGAGAGAGGGAGACAGAATCTTAAGCAGACTCCAGGCTCTGAGCTGTCAGCACAGAGCCCGATGCGGGGCTCAAACCCACGGTCCGTGAGATTATCAACTGAGCCGAAGTCAGCGCCTAACCGACTGAGCCACCCAGGCGCCCCTGAATAATAGTTTTCAAGTGAAGAGAATACCAGGCTTTTTCCAAAGCAGAAACAAACACTTCCAGATATAAAGTTACATGATAGTTAAATAAACCTAAGTGACTGCAAATCCTGTGAAATACCAACAGAGTACACACACACACACACACACAGAATGTGGAAAAGAAGATGAAGAAGAGAGAGGAGGAAGAAAAGAGCACGGAAAAATAAATATGTCAGAACAAATCTGCACCTTATCCTTCTATTATATACAGTAACTTTTAAAACTTGAGACCTCACAGCATAAGGCACTATAATTTATGCTCTACTGTGCTAAACCCTCATGAGGAACAATTTTGCCTTGTTGTACTACATAAATATAAACCCAAATTACTAAAGAAGCACCCATAATTTATCAGGTACTTAAATAACCTCAAAATGATATAAAATTATCCTGGCCTATGACCAATGGTCAGTGTGAAGGTCTAAGTATCTATAGACTAGTTATCAAAGTAATATTTCCAATTCTTAAATATCAATCAAAAGAAACACTCATGTCCAGTGTTCTCACCCTATGTCTAACCCTCTTTACACTCACCTATGCTCTAATAATTAAATCAGTATTTTCTAAATTTTCAAGCCCCACCCCAGACTGGCAGTGTGAAATGTGGGGAGTGTGCACATCACAGGGCACTGCTACATGCGGCTGCCAGGACGCGGAACAGCCCTGCGGACAGCAAGCTGGCGACGCTCCGTCGGGATGGGGGAGGCCTGCACTGCGGCACATACCCCACTTCCGGTGGCCGTCGTGGGGCTACTCGGACTGCGTCCCACGGAATGAGGCCAGGCCTTGAGCTAACTTTTTTGCTGGTCCACCACAAGACAGACACAGAAATGGACCGTGTTTCAAGAGCTCTATGGCAATTGGACAGAGAAATTTTTGTTCAAAAAGTCCGAGCTTATACAGTATAACCTTGGCTTGCAAGCATACTTTGTTCCAGAAATGTGCTTGTTATCCAAAGCAACTGTATATCAAAGCAAATTTCCCCATAAGAAATAATGAAAATTCAGATGATTCATTCTACAATCCAAATATATTCATATAAAAGTGATTCCAATAATATAACATAAAGTTATAAAGAAAATACAAAATATAAAAATAAACTAACTAACCTGCACTTACCATTGAAAACCTTTCACGGCTGACGTGAGGGAGACGAGAGGAGGGTTATTATGCAGAATGACTGTCACTGTCACTAACAGATGCTGACTACAGCGCAGTATTAATAATACTTGCCACACACTGTATTTAGTGTAACTGGTAATAAGGCAGCAGAAGAAAAAGTCTCCATCTGCAGGCAGCCTGACCTAAAATGAATCAAAGCATTCCTAAGCTTACTCTTGTACGGAAAAGTAAAGGATGGTCCAAAGGCCCTTTGAAGTGACAAAAAATACACTAGTGCCAGTTGTGGGCACCTTCCAACGTTCTGAAAAATCACTGATATCTGCCAAACACAACAGCCTGAGACTGCGCAACCAGTCATGGAAGACAAAGACCCGCAATCCCACAGCGAGCAGGCGAGAACCACTGGCTCAGTGGTGATCACGTGACATTCGGGGTCACGTACTACTTGTATTGCAAGGCACTGCTTGTTTATCAAGGTAAAATTTATTAGAAATGTTTGCTCATCTTGCAGAACACTCACAGACCAAGTTACTCGCAATCCAAGGTTTTGCCATGTTTTCTTTTATATTTCATTTTCTTAGTAATTTCTTTTGTATTTTATAATAGTAGTGATCTACAACATACTGGAAACAAGAAACCAACCATTAAACACCCAAGTCTTGAGAAGCACTGCCCTAGGGTAGAAAAATACTTGTGTAAGAATGAAAACTGAGATCAGCTGAAATGCCCAGCAAATGAAAAACAGAGTATTAAAAGGAACAATCTCAGCTAAATGAACATGGATAAAGCTCAAAAATCACTGACAAGATTCCACACAAAAGTGATACAATATAGAGGTATACACACACGTGCATAGTTAAAGCATAGCAATCATGCACGGAAATGATAAACACCAAATTCGAGACAATGAGACTAGCTCGGAGGAAAGTAGAAGGGGGAACTGGGGAAAGGTACGCAGAGTTAACTACTTACAAGGCGGTCTTTCTTTAAAAACAGGCTGTTACAAACAAGACTAAAATGCTAAGATTTGACTAGGGAAAATGGATGATGTTGATTTTATCATTTTCTAAATCTTGTCTATATATTAAAAATATTACTTTTAAAAACAGCAAATATGAAAACAATGAGAAAAGTGGTAATAATTTATAGAAACCACTACACAGGAAAAGATTATCAGTGTAAACACGGGGACAGAATTCAGATTGGAGAATCAGGAAAAGTCTTCTTGAAGAAAGTGACTTCTACACTGAAAAGAGAAGGATCTGTAAGGATTCGCCAGAGTGGGGAAGATGCCCGGACAGGAAGAACAGTGCAATGGTCTTGAGGCAAAATGAAAAGTGTGCAAGGCAGCGTGAACCCTGTAAGTCCCAATGAACCATGGCAAAAAGTATGCACGTTGCGGGTGAAGTCATTAAAAGAGCTTAAAGCACAGAAATGACATAACACAATTTGCATTTTAGATCCTTCTGGCTGGCTGTTTGCTTTGGAAAGACGGGAGAAGGTAAGAAAGTAGAAACAGAGATGATGGTCAACATTCATTTGGTGGCAATGTAAATAGAAAAATAAGACTCAACTCCGGTTACAATTTCAGCAAAGTCTGACAGAACTTAATGATATAGATGGGTGAGGGAAGAAAAGCAGAGAGGGAGACAAAAAGTCAAAAAAAATGGACAAGCCACCCATGAGATCAGATAAACTAGTTGAGGTGTGTTTTTAACTAATCCTGAATTTCCTAGTTCTTACAACAATGCAGAATCCATCGTTAATTACTTAATTTACAGAGTCTATAATATGAAAGCAAACAGCAGTTGAGAAGAACAGCTACTCCTGGCAGAGAAATTTAACAAAAATACCTCGTAAAGGGAATGCAGTGTGTCGCAAAATAAATTCTCTAAACAATATCCTTCTGTATGTTCAAAATGTTTTATAATCCTGCTTCCATCACATCTCTTAATATTATCTGTCACAGAAATACTTAAGTATACACACTGTAGTTTCTAGTATAACCACCGAAAAAACAATAGAATGAATGAGAAAATTTGAAAACAACCATTTCAAAAATTAGATAAGAAACAAAAACCACATGGAAAACCAGACACCACAAAATAAGAGGATTTATTAAACCTAAAGGTATCAATATTATATTACATGTAAATGGACTAAATGTTCCCAATAAATTACAAAGATTGACAAGAAGGACTCTCAGAACCCAGCTTTTAGTTGGCATGCATCAGGTAGGGAGGCTTCTCAGTGACCCAGCAGGTTCAGATTTGAGATTTCCAACGACCTGTCGCCCACCTTCTTCGTGTCAGGGTCATGCTTTCACCCAGCACATCCAGCAGGGAGGCACCAGCCATTCTGCACACTAGACTGAGGCTGGGGGCTAGAGGACTAGCTCTATGTGTCCAGGGTTCAATCTGTTGCCAGAGGGAATTACAAATGTGGACAGATGAAATATGGACTAATCCCTACTGTGTTGGAAGAGTGTGTTGGCATAAACTCATGGTTTTTAAGAGGTGATAGACAAGGCAGGTATATAAATAGATATATAGGAAAGAAAGTGGGAGGGAGGCTAGGTATACACACACAATACACTGGGTAAAATTATTTTTAAAAAAAGAGAGTATATAAAAGAACATTTTTAAGATGTTAATAACCACTAGTGAGGAAAAGGAACACAGAGATGGGATGAGGAGGAGCACACTAGAAGTTAAGGATATATTGATAACATTCTATGTCCTAAGATGGATGATGTTCATTTTATTATTATGTTATTACACTTCCTAACACGCGTTTTGCATGTGAGTGTGCTCTCAACATGGCGTATCAAGAGCCTGGAGTTAGGAGTGTTAACATGACTTAACATGAGCCTTAGCAACCCAATCAGAGTGGAAGTCAGCCCTTCCACTAACTTCCAGGAAGAGCATTTCACTATGGTTTATTTGCTTAAACAGACAACAAACTCAACCATGACTGTTTGTTCCAATATGGACACACTTGTTCCTCAAAGCCTTCCCTTCATGAATATTCATCCTTTCGATCTCACCAAATGTACGTAACCTTAAAGAAATAAAACAGTCAAAGAGAATGTTATCGTTTCAGCAAATAAGGATTCAACTAAAATATGAAGACTGAAGCAATTAATAAAATCCGGAGAGAATGGTTGTCATGACATCTATCCAGGCTGGTACATGAGGTTTTTTATGGACAAGCTGATTTGTAAGAGAAAAACATAAGAGCTATTTCTTTTAATAAACTTTCAGCTAAACAAAAGTCCACATTGTATTTTAACTTTCTCCTGACGATATATTATTTTATAAAAATAAAATGACTATTTTAACTTACCATTCCACTGGAATTATTAATTCCATTCATATTAATTTTGGTTACAAATCTAACTGATGGAGGAGCTTCTGGGTATTTAGGTCCACATTCTACTTTCAGGCTATATATTCTGTTTTCATAATTTGTCTAGAAGGCAAAAAAATATATATAATAATATTCAACAGCTAATCAAAAGTACAATATGAATGTATTTGACATTACTTCATGATCAATAATTTACTACTTTTACATTCAAATTGTTTTGATAAGCTAACCATCTACAGACTTCACTTACCCAAACTGATCCACAGCTGCCTTTCCCTTGGGTAAGAGCTATTCCCAAGTGGAGGTCAGATCTGGGATATTAAGCCACTGTAATTTAACATGGATGCAACAGTCTTGTACACATATTGCTAATTATTTCAACACTTTAAAAAGAAACACCTGTATGAAAGTCAACCAGGGTTAACAGTACGCATCCATTAACAGGCCCAGAGTCTGGACAGGTGCAGAGAGGGCCAACATCAGAGAGACCTCAAGGAAACCAGCCAGTCTGTACTTCCACCTGGACGCACAGTAACCTCTCTACAAAACCTGCCTTAAAACACAAGAACAGCAGGGGCACCCGGGTGGCTCCGTTGCTTAAGCGTCCAACTCTTGGTTTTGCCTCAAGTCATGATCTCACAGTTCGTGGGTTTGAGGCCCATGTCAGACTCCATGCAGCCTGCTTGGAATTCTCTCTCTCTCTCCTCCTCTCCCTCTCAAGATACTTTAATAAATAAATAATAAAAATAATAGTAATAGCCCCCAAGAAATTCTATAATGTTAAAAATACTCGAAGTGTGTGGCAACAACCAGGACTCGCACTTTACTGCGAGTAGAGGATGGTACAGCCGTTTAGGAAACAAACGGCGTTTTCTTATAAAGATAAGTAAGTGTGTACCTACCTACCCTATGATGTAGCAATTCCATTCCTAGGCATTTTATCAAAAAAAAAAAAAATGGAAACAAGCATGTTCACAAAACGCTTTTAAAAGAATGCTCGTAGCAGCTTTATTTCAAATAACCGCAAAACAGATAAAATCCAAATACCATGGAACAACTGATAAATACATTGATATATATGGTATATACCCAGACAGTAAAATACCACTCAGGAAGGAAAAGAAACACTCCTACTGCTGTATGGGGCAACACAACTAAATCTGAGACACTGTGCTGAGGCAAAATGAGCAGACCAGTAGGTACACACGCTGCATGGTTCCACGCATACAAAATCCTACAACGTGCAAAGCAGCTCCCGGGCGAGGAGGCAGTGGCTGGAGGGAGGAGGGACAGGGCACAGGTGACTGAAATTGTCTATGTCCAGAAAGGAATACAGGCAACAAGGTCTATTTGTGGAAACTCACGGTAAAATTGTGCATTTCACTGTATGTAAATTATACCTCAACTTTTTAAAATTAAGTTTAAAAAGTTTAAGTTAGGTTTCTAGAGTAAACATCATCTTAACTCTGGACACCTTGGTCTAATTTTATCACTTCAAATTAAAAAAACAAAACAGGGGCGCCTGGGTGGCTCAGTCTGTTAAGCGTCTGACTTTGACTCACGTCATGATCTCGTGGTCTGTGGGTTCGAGCCCCGCATCAGGCTCTGTGCTAACAGCTCAGAGCCTGGAGCCTGCTTCGGATTCTGTGTCTCCCTCTCTCTCTGCTCCTCCCCCATTCATGCTTTGTCTCTCTCTGCCTCTCAAAAATAAATAAAAGTTAAAAAAAAAAAAGTAAACCAAAAAACAGCCACATCTTTGTTATCTAATCAATAGTAAAATAAAAAAAGTAAAAAAAAAAAAGGAATACTTATGAAATATATACTATAGTCACGTACCTTCCTATTGTCTAATTATTAAGTCACTCAATTCTCCAAATTAAACAGTATAGTAGCTCCATTTACATATAAGGAAAACTTGGAAAAGTTACTAAACCTCTAATGCTAAAGAAATATTGCTTCAGAAAATTTAAAACACAAACATATATAGAAAAACAAAATTGCTGATCATATAAATCCAAAATACTAGAATAACAAAAAAATGAGAGATTTTAATAATCAATTAAAAAATTTAAAAACCAAAAAAAAAAAAAAAAATTAAAAAGCCGGTAACCAAGTAACAGTAACCAAGTAAGGTAAAATCTTCCCATTCCGCTGGTCAAATGTAGACACCTGAAGCCAGGGACAACCTGCTCTAAATAAGGCACCTCCTAAAGAGGAACAGCTGAGGGGAGACAGTAAGTCCTGCAGGGCTGATTAAAAGGCAGCTGAGCGACTGCACAGGCCCTCGCCCCCACTGGGTTCCACGGGCTCAGTGAGGAAGTCCAGAGACGACAGAAGGCAGAGAACTCCCTGGCCCGCTGGGAGGATGCTGTGCCTCTGTAGGATGCTCCCCTCCTGCCCCTCCCGGCTTCCAAACGAAGTAGGAAGAGGTTCCAAGACCGGCACCCTCAGAAAGGGGAAGGCCCAGGGGCCTGGGGGGCTCAGTCAGTGAAGCATCCGACTTCGGCTCGGGTCATAATCTTGAGGTTCATGGATTTGAGCCCAACATCAGGTTCTGTGCTGCCAGCTCAGAGCCTGGAGCCTGCTTCAGATGTTGTGTCTCCCTCCCTCCCGCTCATACTCTGTCTCTCTCTCTCTCAAAGATAAAAACGTCCAAAAAATTAAAAAAAAAAAAAAAGGAAAGAATAGGAAGGCGCGATGAACAGCAGGCCAGCATGTGCACTGGCAGCATCGTGTCTACACAGCCCCTTGGAGCAAACCACGCCCCCTGCCCCCTGCCCCAAGCTAGAGCAGCATTCACTCCGCATGGGCACAGCCCGGACACGGGGGCTTCCTGCAGCGGGGGGACACCACGAAGGCAGCCGGTCTGGGTGTGACACCAAGTGGGAGCTGCTCTTCCACACTTGGGAACCGTGCTCCGGGCAGCTCACAGGGTCACTGAGGCACCCACACACAAGCTCCAAAACATCCCTAGGTTTCAAGTCCACTGGAGGCAGTGGCAGGAGAAAAACGGAATCTAAATAATTTCAAATTTATGCTCTACCAAGTTCAGATTGTCAAATACTTCAGACTATTCATAAGAATGTTCATAAACTAGGGGTGCGTGGATGGCTCAGTTGGCTAAGCACCCGCTTCTTGGTTTCCGCTCGGGTCACGATCTCACAGTCTCCAGTACCATGTCAGGCCAGCAGCACAGAGCCTGCTTAGGATTCTCTGTCTGCCTCCTCTCTCACTCCCTTCCCCACGCACACTGTCTCTTTCCCAAAATAAATAAATAAAAACTTAAAATAAAAAGTTCACAAATTAAAGCACGTTTTTTTAATCAGACTATGGTAATAATATTCACAAGCAGTAAAAATCAAGGTTTTCATTATAAATACAAAGTTCTAAAACAGTAAGAATCATAACCATCAAATTCTATTTCCTTCCTCAAATATCTTACGGAAAAATCAAAGCAGTAGAAGGAAATGGGAGTTTGTCAGGCTAGCAGTGAGTGTGCTCAAATTTTGCAAAGAAACACCAAAAAATATAAAACATATGGTGATTCACTCTCTAAAGTTAACACTGCTGATTACTTGACCCATTTTTCTTTTGTAAAACTCAAGAGGCCATCTAAATTCTACCCAACAGCAAAACAGTTGAAATGCTCTGGTCACGTAGCCAATAATATATAAAACCAAAAACTTAAAAAGAAAACCTCCAAACTGGTATGCTTTCCAGCAAGTCAAAAACACTATGTAATCCATATTTCAAAGACTCACTGCCAGGCGTGCAGAAAATGGGATCTTTGAGAAAGGAATGCAATGTGGAAAAAATATTTTCCTGTCTGGAAAAGATTTTGAGTAAAAATAAACTTCATAAGCTTAAGACCTAAATAAAATAAAACACAACGGGTCTGTTGCCAACATGCTAGAAAATATGCCAAAGTCACAGGCTTTTCTCGGTGTTTTATAAACAAAGAAACTGAGGCCTACAGTGTATGCAACGTAAGTCCAATGCAGTGTGCACTCGATACAAACCAATTCAGAAACCCCTGGTTACACACACAGCGAGCAGGTTAGGAACAAGTTTTGTCAAAATATACTGTTTGCTCTTCCCAAGTATCCCCTCCATTTTCCTCACCTTTTCTCCTCTCTATCTGGAATGTTCTCCATCCCCATCACCACCTTCTGAAATCCTACCAGTCAGTTCTTTAAGGCTCATTCCAAAGGCAACTTCCTCCACTGTTCAGCCTTCCTCAATTATTCCAGCTAGAAGAAACATATTCTAAAGTCCCGCAGTGAACTTTCTCTGCTGTATTTAGAATCTGTCATTTGTAATTATGTTTTCTTCTCTACTCAACTGCAAACACCTTGATGGCAATGACCATATCAATCCTTTCCCCCCAATCCTCCATAAAATAAAGCATTATACCCTACACACAGGAAGCATAAATAAATGTATACAAAATAAAAGTGAGAAATTGTTTCAGTTAGAAGTGATAATTACTTTAATATCAATACTGAATAAAATGGTTACTCTAAAATGATAATAAATATTAACAGAAAGTATATATAATTTATAGCACTGACCCTTGGTGGCCCAATAATCATGCCTGTCCACCTTGTAAGTGTCATATCTTCGTCATCTTCAAGGCCCCAGCTAACCGTACCATCGCCTACTCCTTTTTGTCCTTCTTCAAGTTCTTCCAACAAGCGAAAATTACGAGGAACTTTAACTCCTATACAAAAGAATATCAATGTAAATGTAAAAAGCCCATAATTACAAGAGTTGCATATATAGAAATTCAGCTTTTTCCAGTTTAAACTTTACAGATTATTTCACCAAAAGTCAAAATTCTGTTTAAGCATTCTGCCCCAGAACACGCTCAATCTAAAAACCACTCAAAATGAAAACACTAAAGAAAACATGGTAACAAATATTAACTGCAGTGTAGAACATGTATATAAATTCCTAGGAAATCAATGTGATCCTAGCATAAATCAATCACAAGGAAACCATTATAAAACAAGCATTTTCCATAACTGAGATTTCTGTTCCAAGCCTAGAACACTGTATCAAATAAATGGGCCTGAGCAGAGAGTCCGAGTTCATTCCCACATACTTTCTAATGCTTCTTAAAGACCAGAATCATGTTCCATCTTTAAAGAAGCACTGGAGGGTACAATTTTTTCCAGAACGCTGAGGCGGCCCTCCCTGCTCCCCTCCCTAACCAAGAGGGCCTCACCGCTCCCGTGTGAGCAGGTGCATCATCACCACTGGCGAGGTCCTGGATTTGAGATAACTCTCCTTATGGATGTAAGTTTCTCAGGACCTGCCCATCACCTCTGGGCCCAACCCAGCACATTTTCCATGATCCATGAGCCCCTCTCATACCTCCCCTTCTTTGGACTTCATCACCCCTACTTTATTTCTAAAATCCTAACACAGAAGTCCTCCTCTCTGCCCAGAACCCAGCGTTCCACAGACCAGGTCTGTCTCAACACACCTGGTCATCACCGCCACTGTGACTTCCAAGCCCTGAAACCCAACCTGAGCCCTCCACCTGAGCACAGCCTTTCCTGCAATTACTGGTCTCACCTCTCCAAAGGACGGACCTGTGGTCTTTCACGTTTTTAAACGCATCTAGATTGAAACATCCTCCAGCCCCCCCACAGAAGTCTTGGAAAAGTTACGTAAACGCCCTCAGAAGCCTCTCTCTCTGGCTCTGGAGCTGGTGCACGTGTGGTCATGCACTCTCTCTCTCATGCACGCATGCAGTTATGAACCAGAAAGAAGTGACAGCTCTTGGTTTTTTATGTATTTATTTTTTGGTGACATTTTTTCTACAGTGGCCGTCATTTTGTGTAGCTTCTCTCTTTTGGTGAAACTAAAACATTCATCACCTACTAATTCACAGCAATCCTGCTAGACATATAACAAAAAACCAATAAAAATACTGTAAATTACAAAAATACTAGCCATTTTATGCACTGTGCTTCATTAAAAAAATGTCTGAAAATCCTGGGCCATAGAAATACAGAGCTTTTACAAATCACAAAAAAAAGAAAAATAAGACATTACAACTACAATGAGTACTAATAACCAACTGTTGAGCACAGGTTGTATTCTACTTTAGATGAATTACCCCCTCTAAATCCTAAAACCACCCGTCTTACAGTTGTGGAAACTGGAGCATGAAGAAGTTATGTGACCCGCCCAAGGCCACACAGCTGTACGAGGCAGAGCCAGTATTAAAGTCCAGTTTCCTAGACCAAAGCCACTTTTACGTCCAGTTGCAGAGCAGTACAAACTACACAAGTAGCACACTCTGTCACAGATCTAGAAATCCGACTCCCCAGAAGTCCAGTTCTGCTAAGCACGTGACCTGCGACTCGCAGCCCTGTTTTCTCATCTGTAAAGTGAGTAACACTAGCTCCTGCCTCACAGAATCGCTGTAAAAATTAAACAAGGTAATCCATGTTGAGCACAATAAATGTTGACTGTGATGATCATTTCAGTGTTCGTATCAGACAGAAATACATAAAACTTCCATTCGCCTCCATGTGTGCTATGTGAGAACGAAAGCTCTTTGTTCAAAACTGCAGGGTGGCCCCTAGAAATTTTACCCTGGGCTGTAAGTCCCTGCTGCCCTAACCCTGGGACAGCGGCTGATTTCCGGTGCTGCTACTGAATGCCTTTTTACCACGACCTTAAATCAGCTTGATTATCCTTACCATTATGGAGTCATGCCCCAAGAATTATTCTAAATTTGCACTGAGTTTTGTTGCCTATTTATAAACAGTTCAATCAAATGACCTTTATGAGCATCCAAAACTACAAAGTAAACTTCAAATTTAGGCTTCTTTTTATAAAAGTGCCATAAAAGTGATAAACCTAGTTACTGCTAAACTTTTCACCATTTCTTTATATTGCATTTTGGGAAAAGAATTTTAAGATCAATAGATAATTACTGACAATATTAATATTTAAAAAATTGTAGCAGCCAAGGCAATTTTGCTGTTAAAGTATAAGACCAAAAAAGGACACAAAAAATACTGAGTCATATTTTCAAACTCGGGGTTAGAGAACTCTGGTTTTATTTCACCCAACCACTAATGTCCGTGAGCAAATCAGAGCCACAAGACGGGGATGGTGCTCTATGAAAACAAGTGTGTACGTAAGCTCCCTCTGGATCTTGCCATAGATGAGCCTTTCTCTATAGTTCTACTTGTCTTCTTCCTGTAGGTCTGTGTGTCTTGTTACATTTAAACTATTTTATTGTTAGTCCTGGATCTTCATTAAAAGGGGGTGTAACCCATAAATCCACCGATTCTAGCTCAAACCTTTAAAATGCTGTCAATTTTTGGTCCAGAAGAAAACCAAAGATCATCCAGTCCAAAACCTAACACTTCAGAAGAAATAAAATTATCACCAGTAAAAGTTGGGTGATAATCCTAAAGTCACTTAACTATTAATTGATAAAACAAGTCATAAACCTTCTCTAGGCTTCTCCACTAATCTAGTTTCCTCTTCAGTACATCACAATGAACCTGCACTCCTGGGAAATAAGACCAAAAATAGTAACATCATAACCAAAACTCTGAATGCAAACAACCTAGAAAACATGTTTCCAGTTTTAAATGTGAAGGATATCAAATTTCACATCACTTGCCTTTAATTCCCATGATACAAAAAATAAAGGCATAAAGACAGCCAAATAAAGACTAGAATGAATATTTCCATGCAATGTTTACTAAGAAAAAAGATTTCTCAACTTTAACTCATAAATTTTACCTTTTTCAAGTTACAAGGAAAGAAGTCTAAGACGCCAAGTAGTAATAAATCTATCCATCTAGCCATACAAACGTGAGAAACAATAGCACAGCAAATTTACTATCAGTTTGCAATTAATCATCTAAATTAAGAAAGTTCGAAGATAACACACAAAAAAGATAAGAGGTAGCATAGTTTTAAAGAGTTCTACCTGATGGTGAACAGTCTAAGATGTACAGGAGCCCCTAGTATTAAAAAATAATTATTGTTACCATTTTAATGTGTTTCTCTTCAGATTATTTTCCATACAAAATATATGGTGTCCATGCTTTTTTCCCCAAAATGACTTCATGATTCATAGTTTTGTAACTTCCTTTTCCCCCCACCTACGAACTTATTTCTATGGCAAACATAATCAAGTGCCACCTTAAAATGCCCAATGAGTAATATCAGTCTTGCTTGGGGAGCAGGGGTAGGGGCACTTGACTAGGGGAATAATCACATACTCAAAACTTAAGGAAAATACCTGTAGAAATGGAATTAACCTTTTCTGTCTCATGTGCTTGTCAACCCTCCTTTAGCTGGTCGTCACGAACTCCCAGGCAGGCTATGGGTCTCTTCCCTCACCCCACTTGACCTAGGGTGGGTCAAGGTTAAGGAAGGGCACGTGTGCTGTGGGATGTGGCCAGGCTGTTCACCTGTGCCCTGCAGAGTATGGATTTCAACAAACCCGAGTGGATGCACTGTGAAGACAGAACTCAGGAAAAGTCCCACCTTTGATTTTAGTTCTCTGATTCTGTCCCACTGTGGGAGTTCTGAGTTCTCAAACCCCCAACAGGCTGACCTGATTAAAAATAACATATTTACTGAGCACCTCCTATGAGACAAACATTTCCCAAAAGCTTTACAGGCAGAAGTCCTTCATTAAGTGTCACCTTGTAAGCTGATATCACCATTTCACTAGATAAGAAAATTAAGGCTTAAATTATTAGGCTGAACCTTATAAAATGAAAGTGCTGCTAATTCAGGCATTTTTTTTTAACCAATAGAAAGAGAAATCTCATAAAACTCAATCTACTTACATGGAGAGTCAGTGAGTCAGGGTTGAAGCTCTTAGCCAGAATTCGCCATGCCTGCTCATGTAACCCACTAATCCCAGAGGGAACCCCTTTCTCTACCTCCTGCTAATCTGTCCCCAATCCCTGCAAATCTGATAGGGATGACGGACACACCCTGACCAAGTGTGGAAGCACCTCTGATCAAATACATACTGTTCCGAACTCCATTAAAAGGAATCTTTCCAGGGGTGCTGGGTATCTCAATAGGTCAAGCATCCAGCTCTTGATTTTGGCTGAGGTCTTGATCTCTGGGTTCCTGAGATTCAGCCTCACTTCGAGCTCTGCGCTAACAGCACAGAGCCTGCCTGGGAGTCTCTCCCTCTCTGCCCCTCCCCCACTCGTGCAGGGGCCTGCACTCCTGCCCTCTCTCTGTCTCTAAGTAAATAAATAAACATTACAGAAAAAAAAGAATCTTTCCACATGCCACATACTGGGTGTGCTCAAAGCAAAATACGCCTACCCAGGGAAATAACACAGCCTTTTATATTTTTCAGATTACTTTCTCATACTGCCACCTAACAATGTAAAAAAAAAGTCTTTTTGACCAAGACCACTAAGCTGGTAGCTTAGTCAAAATTAAAATTCAGCTTTCCCAGCACAGGCGCAAACTCTCACTTACACTGCCATCTCAAAATCCAGAAAATTCTATTCATTTTCATTCTTTTAAAGTAAGCTATCTGCCCAATGTGGGGCTTGAACTCATGGCCCTGAGATCAAGAGTCACATGCTCTACCAACTGAGCCTCCAGGCACCCCAAAATCCAGACAACTTAAAAAAGAATGGAAGGGGTGCCTGGGCTGACGGCATCAGTCAGCTGAATCTCTGACTCTTGGTTTGGGCTCAGGTCATGATCCCAGCCAGGGGTTGTGGGATCAAGTTCCACATCCAGCTCAGCACTGAACGTGGAGCCTGCTTAAAGATCCTCTCTCTCTCCTTCTTCCCCTCTTCCCTGCCTGTCTCTCCATCCCTCTCTAAATTTAAAAAATAAAATAAAATAAAAATAAAAGCCCTATGGATTTAAAAAACATAAGGAAATTACAGAATATGTAAAACTTAAAATACGTATCTTCCAAAAACCACTCACTGGTAAAATCTGCCATATAAGGAAAAATACCGTAAAGAAAGTGTTAAAATTTAAGTCCAAAAAATTTATGGTTTTGCAGTACTTAAAATCATATATTAAGAAAAGCGTTCGTAAAAGCACTCTGGAAAAAAAAGCGCTCTGAATAATACTTCACAATTTTTCAGAAATTTTAAGAGTCAACCCTTTGTTTTGTTTTAAATTATCTATCTTAATGGGATAAAAAACTAAAATTAAGAAAACCCCATGTAGAGGAACACACACGAAACAACAAAGTATCAGGAGACCTATATTTTGTCGTCCACTCGCTACTGTACTAATCCGCACCTTCACTCAGTGAGCATCGGACTACCACCAGATGCGGTTACTGACAGGTGCTTGAAACCAGGAGGACTAAAAGCTTAATCTGCTCTCACGAAGTTTACAATTTATGACAGGAAGAGGATTAAAGAGAGCACAAAACAATGCGAAAGATCCTCTGGGAGCATCTAGAAAGGACAGCTTACTCCAAAAGAAAAGACAAGGAAAGTCTCCTAAAAGCAGAAACTCGCCGGATGCACCGTAAGGAACAGAAACCCTCCAGGGTGAAGAATGGGTGAAAATGTGTACGATGTCCGTGGAGAAAAACTACAAAATGTAAGTAAAGAACACCAAAACCCTAAATAAAGCAATCTGCCCACATGACAAACACTGCAAAGGTTGAGTACTCAAATTAATCTACAGATCCTCTCAGTTTAAACTGAAATTCAAATAGCATTGTTCCTGGAACTTGACAAACAGTCCTACTATTCTTCTGGCAAAAGTCTGGAGAAAATTTTTAAAGAAAAGGAAAACAGAAGGAATAGTTTTCCCAGATATTAAGATTTTCTCATCAGCCAAAGAAACTAAGATAATGTGAAATGAGTGCAGAAATCAACAGACTAATGGCAGGGAGCCCCTGAAACAGATGCATGCACATATGAAGCAGGATATATATACTCTGAAAACTATAGAAGACTTATGAAAGAAATTGAAGAGGGCACAAAAAAATGGAAAAGCATTACATGCTCATGGGCTGAAAAAATAAACACTGATAGAATATCTATACTACCCAAAGCAATCTACATTTTAATGCAATTCCTATCAAAATAACAGCAGCATTTTTCACAGAGCTAGAACAATTCTAAAATTTGCATAAAACCACTGAAGACCCCTAACAGCCAAAGCAATCTGGGACAGAACAAAAAAAAGCTACAGGTCTCCCGATTCCGAGTCTCGAGCTGCACCACCACAAAGCTGTAGTCATCAGGGTAGTATGCACTGGCGCAAAAACAGATCAATGGAACAGAATAGAAAACCTAGAAATGGACCCGCAACTATATGGTCAACTCGTCTTTGACAAAGCAGGAAAGAACATCCAATAGGGAAAAAACCGTTTCTTCAACAAATGGTGCTGGGAAAACTGGACCGCAACATGTTGAAAATAAAACTACACCACTTTCTTACACACCATACACAAAAATTCAAAATGGACGAAGAAACTAAATGTGAGACAGGAAACCACCAAAATTCTACAGGAGAACACAGGCAAACACCTTTCTGACCTCAGCGGCAGCAACTTCTTACTAGACAAGTCATGGAAGGCAAGGGAAACAAAAGCAAAACTGAACTATTGGGACCTGAAGATAAAAAGCTTCTGCAGTGAAGGAAACATTCAACAAAACTAAAGGGCAGCCTATGGAATGGGAGGAGATATTTGCCCAGAGCATATCTGATGAAGGGTTAGTATCCAAAATCTATAAAAAAACAAACAAAAAACTTTATGAAATACCCAAAAAACAACCCAGTTAAGAAATGGGCAGAGGAGATGAATAGACACTTTTTCAAAAGAAGTCATCCAGGCAGCTAACAGA
The DNA here is from genome assembly GCA_004023785.1 of Mungos mungo. Lineage (NCBI taxonomy): Eukaryota > Metazoa > Chordata > Mammalia > Carnivora > Herpestidae > Mungos > Mungos mungo. The sequence goes on along the minus strand of PISW01002257.1, from coordinate 139,750 downwards.
CACATGAACACATGCTCAACATCATTCATCATCGGGGACACAAAAATCAAAACTACAGTGAGATACCACCCCCCACCTGTCAGAATGGCTACAATGAACAACAAAGGAAACAACAAATGTTAGTGAGGATGCAGAGAAAAGGGAAACCTCTTACACTGCTGGTGGGAGTGCAAACTGGTACAGCCAGTCTAGAAAGCGGTACGGATGTTCCTCAAAAAGTCAAAAATAGAACTACCCTACAATCTAGCAATTGCACTAGTAGGTATTTACCCAAAAGATACAAAAATACAGATTCAGAGAGGTACTGCACCCCTGTGTTTATAGCAGCACTACTGACAATAGCCAAACTTTGGAAAGAGCCCAAAAGTCTGCCGACTGATGAATGGATGAAGAAAATGTGGTATAAATACATACAAGGGATATGACTCTATCAAAAACAGTCAAATCTGCCATTTGCAATGATGTGGACAGAGCTAGAATGTATCATGCTAAGTGAAGTAAGTCAGAGAAAGGGAAATGTATGATTTCACTCACGTAGAATTTAAGAAACAAAACAGAAGAACACATGGGAAGGAAAGGGGCGGGTTGGGGCCCAAGGCTCTGAGCTGTCAGCAGAGCCCAAGGCCCACTCTGTCCTCTATTATGAAGACTCTCTCCGTGATTCAGTCGGTTAGTGTCCAACTTTGGCTCAGGTCTAAGAGTTTCTTAACTAGGAGAACAAACTTTGGACTGATGGAGGGAGGAAGGTGGGGGTGCGCTAGATAGATGCTAGGCATTAAGAAGGGCACTTATGATGAGCGCTGGGTGTTGTGTGCAGTGATAAATCACTGAATTCTACTCCTGAAACCAATACTGCACTGCATGTTAACTAATTAAAATTTAAATTAAAAAATAAAATTATTAAATCTGCTAATATAAATAACCAGTTCCTTGAACAAGCAGTAAATGGCCACACACATATTTATGATAATAAACGGATTACATATATTTCTACATAAATACAAATGAAAAAAAAAAGAAAGCAAAACAAATAAAATTTGTTAAAAAAAAGAAAACCAAAGCAACCATACACAATGAAAATGATGAAATATCAAATATTTAACTTAAAACATGCTAAACACAATGCTGGTAGAATTATGTGAAATGTTTTTATACATATTTATACATCCCTGGAAATCAATTCCACCTTGCTCAACAGGTAATTTGACAAAATATCACAAGAAATTGCTTTTCATATGCTTTGACTTCAAATTCCACGTTGTGAAATTCACCTTCAAGAACATTACACAAGGAGCGTAGACTGCCTCCAAACGGCTATGAACGATGTTTCTCCCCCAGGCACAGTCTCCCACCCCCACCAAGGGACAGAGGCCATCTCCCATCTCCTTGGCCTTGCCACTTTTTTTGACCGAATATGGTAGACGTGATGCTGGTCCAGTTGTGAGAATAGTGTTCTCAAAGGCCTGGTAGCTTCTGTTTAGCTCTCTTGGGAGCCAACCACCAATTCAGACACTACCAGGATATGAAGAAGTCAAATAGGCCAGAGAATGGCCACTCCTCATTGAATCAAGTCACCTGGACCAGCCCATCATCACGTGAGACCAGCAGAACCACCGAGTCAATGAGAGATCATGAGAAAGAATGAATCACTGTTTGAAGCCACTAAGTGTTGAAGTGATTTGCTATTTAGCAACAGATAAAGGTGAGAAGAGCAGGGGGAAAGTCGTCTGGAGAGAAATGTTTGCCAGTGCAAAACTTAGATTGGCAGACATTCAGGTAACTATGTCATGTATGTAACATAGTATATAAGATCATTTTAAAATACATGAATTATATCCCACAGCTAACATCATCCTTCATAGGGAAAAATTGAGAGCTTTTCCCCTGAAGTCAGGAACACGACAAGGATGTCCACTTTCACCACTGTTACTTAACACAGTACTGGACATCCTAGCTACAGCACTCAAACAAAAAGAAACGACAGACAACCAAATTGGTAAGGAAAATGTAAAACTTTTTTTTTTTTGCATTTTAAAGTAAATTTTTTCTTTTTTTTATAGTTTATTGTCACATTGGTTTCCATATAACACCCAGTACTTTTCCCCACAAGTGCCCCCCACCATGACCATCACCCCCTTCCCTCCCTCCCCCTCCCACTTCAGCCCTCAGTTCGTTTTCAGTATTCAATAGTCTCTCATGGTTTGTGTCCCTCTCCCTCCCCAACTCTCTGTCCCCCTTCCCCTCCCTATGGTCCTCTGTTAGGTTTCTCCTGTTCTCCTGTTAGACCTATGAGTGCAAACATATGGTAACTGTCTTTCTCTGCTGGACTTATTTCGCTTAGCATGACACCCTCGAGGTCCATCCACTTTCCTACAGATGGCCAGATTTCATTCTTTCTCATTGCCATGTAGGACTCCATTGTGTATATATACCACATCTTCTTGATCCACTCATCAGGTGATGGGCATTTAGGCTCTTTCCATGGTTTGGCTATTGTACACAGTGCTGCTATGAACACTGGGGTGCATGTGCCCCTATGCAGAAGATGTAAAACTTTTATTTCCAGATGACATGATACTCTAGAGAGACAACCTAAAAAACTCCACCAAAAAACTGCTAGAACTGATTCATGAATTTAGTAATGTCACAAGAAACAAAATCAATGTGCAGGAACCTGTTGCATTTGTAGACACCAATAACGGTGCAGCAGAAACAGGAGTTAAGAAAACAATCCTACTTACAACTGCACCAAAAGTAACAAGATGCCGAGGAACAGACCCAGCCACAAAAGTAAAAGGCCTGGACTCCAAACCTATAAACCACTGATGAAAGAAACTGAAGACAACACAAAGAAATAGAAAAACACCCCCTGCTCACGGACTGGAAGAACAAATACTGTTAAAATGCCTATGCTACCCAAAGCAATCTACAGGCAATTCCTATCAAAATACCAAGAGCCTTTTTCACAGAATTAGAACAAACAATTTTGAAATTTGTAGAGTCGTCACAAAAGACTCTGAATAGCCAAAGCAATCTTGAAATACAAAAACAAAACTGGAGGAATCACAATTTCAGTTTTCATAATATTACAAAGCTGTAGTAATCAAAACACAGTATGGTACTGCCACAAAAACAGACACATAGATCAACGGAACAGAATAAAAAAAAAAAAAAACAGAAATATGGGGCGCCTGGGTGGCTCAGTCAGTTGAGCCTCCAACTTCGGCTCAGGTCACGATCTCACAGTTCATGGGTTCAGGCCCCGCGTCGGGCTCTGTGCTGACAGCTCGGAGCCTGGAGCCTGCTTCGGATTCTGTGTCTCCCTCTCTCTCTGCCCCTCCCTCACTCATGCTCTGTTCTCTCTGTCTTAATAATAAATAAAAACATTAAAAATTAAAAAAAAACCTCAATACCCAAAAAACAAATACAGTAAAACCTGGGAATGCAAGTAACTTGTTCTGTGAACTGTTCCACAAACACGAAAACATTTCTAATGAATTTTAATTTGATAAATGAGTGATGTCCTGAAATACAGGTAGTACATGACACCAAATGTCACATAATCACAACTGAGCCAACGGTTCTGCAAATTTGCTTTGATATACGAGTGCTTTGGATTACAAGCATGTTTCCAGAATGAAATAAGTAGAACCAAGATTTCACTGCAATCCAATTTAAAAGTGGACAGAAGAGGGTGCCTGGGTGGCTCAGTCAGTTGAGCCTCCGACTCTTGATTTCAGCTCAGACCGTGATCTTGTGGTTTGTAGGATAGAGCCCAAGTCAGGCTCTACACTGACAGCGTGGAGCTTGCTTGAGATTCTCTCTCTGCTCCTCCCCCATGCGCGTGCACATGCACACACTCTCTCTCTCAAAATAAACAAACTTAAAAAAAATGGATAGAAGACATAAATAAACATTTCTCCAAAGAAAACATACAGATGGCCAACAGATACATGAAAAGATGATCAACATCACCTACCATCAGAAAAATACAATTCAAAAGTACAATTAGAGATCACCTCATGCCTGTCAGAATGGCCAAAATTGGCAACAGAAGAAACAAGTGTTGATGAGGAAACGGAGAAAAACTCTCTTGCACCGTTGGAGGAAATACAAACTGCTGCAGCCGCTCTGGAAAACAGTTATGGAGGTTCCTCAAAAAGTTAAAATTAGAACTACCCTATGATTAGCCGTCGCACAACTGGGTGTTTACCCAAAGAATACAAAAACACCAATTCAAAGGAATACATGCCTATGTTTATGGCATCAGTATTTACAACAGTTGTGACCCGGAAGTAACCCAAGTGTCCATCAATTGATGAATGGATAAAGAAAATGTAAGGGGCGGGGGGGGGGGGGGGGGGGGGGGGGGGGGGGGGGGGGGGGGGGGGGGACGGGTAATGTGATACTACTCAGCCATAAAAAGGAAATGAAGTCCTGCCATTTGCAACAAAGTGGAGCCAAAGAGTATTCTGCTAAGCAAAGCAGTAAATCAAAGAAAGACAAATACCATATGACTTCACTTATTATGTGGAGTTTCAGAAACAAACAAGCAAAAGGAAAGTAAAAAAGAGAGAAAGAAATCAAGAAACAGACTCTAAACTATAGAGAACAAACTGACGGTTACCAGACGGGAGGGGGTGTGGGGACCGGTGATGAGCACAGTGACGTGTGGACGTGCTGAATCCCTACACTGGACACCTAGAGCGAATACAACAGTGTGCGTTTACTAACTAAAACTGAAATTAAAAGTTGAAAACAAAATAAAGTACATGAATTATATTAGCTGTATAAATGAAAAAACAGATCTAATAACAACACATACACATTGGTCATATTTATCAGAAGCTTTCAAATGTTCATCTACATGGAACCAAAGATAACCTTACCACTGGGGCTTTAAACTCACCAGGCCTTTTTACCTTAAGACGTTATTAATAGCAGAATACTTTAGAAAAGTAAATGAAGTCGTCCCGTGTGACCACTTTACGGCCCTGTATTTGGACTATGTCTACTTCTGCCTCTTCCAGGCGCCCGCCAGTGGGATTCCAAGCTGGGCAGGCCTGCCGTCCAATTAGCTCTGACCATTCGTTCAGCAAAGGAACAAATCTGACCGAATCAGTAATCCTTATTCACAGTTCTTCACTCGGGAAAATCCGTTCCACAATTCTAAATGGGCCTGTAATCTCCAGTAGCTTTTTCAAAACCAACAATTACAATCCCAAAATACTATCATCAAGGATGATGTCAAAAATGTCAAGAATACAGCATTATTGATGTCAAGACATACAAATTACATTTAAAACACTTTAGAACTGAATATTCATCAGACAGTATGAGCTGGCACAAATACTGACTAAAAATATTTACAGATAAGACACAGAAAAAAGTCAGAACATTCTGTTTAGTTTATTTATTTTGAGAGAGAGAGACAGACAGGGAGGGAGATCAAGAATCCCAAGCAGTCTCCACACTGTCGTCAGTGCAGAGCCTGAAGCCTGAGCCAAAATCAAGAGTCAGACACTTAACAGACTGAGCTACCCAGGCTCCCAAAAAATAAGATTATTCTTTTGCTGAAATAAAGATTTATCATGTACAGTTATTTTACTTTTTTTCCTCTATTTCAATAAATTACAGATTAAAAATTATTTCCCTAGAATATATTTACGTTTAAATTCATAACAATTTCTCAATATTTAATTAAGAAATGAGAACAAATTGGGGCGCCTGGATGGCTCAGTTGGTTAAGCATCTGACTTTGGCTCAGGTCATGATCTCAGTCCATGAGTTCGAGCCCCTGGGTTGGGCTCAGTGCTGACAGCTCAGAGCCTGGAGCCTGCTTCAGATTCTGTGCCTCCCTCTCTCTCTGCCCCTCCCTGCTCACACTCTTCTTTTTTTTTTTAATTTTTTTTTATGTTTTTTATTTATTTTTGAGAGAGAGAGAGAGACAGCACTTGCAGGGGAGGGGCAGAGAGAGAGAGGGAGACACAGAATCCGAAGCAGGTTCCAGGCTCTGAGCTGTCAGCACAGAGCCTGACGTGGGGCTTGAACCCACAAACCATAAGATCATGACCTGAGCCGAAGCTGGACACTCAACCGACTGAGCCACCCAGGTGCCCCTCAAACTCTGTCTTTCTCTCAAAAACAATAATTAAAAATTTTTTTCAAGAAGTGAGAACATATATTACATATTTGCATAGCCTTGTACTCTAAAATCTGGTATACATTCACCTCACTGTTTTTTAATAGATATTAAATATTTTCTTTCATCAAATCTAAAGACAGCATAAATTATATGGTGAACCATTACTAAGAAATTAAAGGGCGCCTGGGTAGCTCAGTTGGTTAAGCATCTGACTCTTGATTTCAGCTCAGGTCATGAACTCCAGTTGTGAGATCAAGCCTCTCTCACTCCCTCTCTCTCTCAAAAAATAAATAAAACTTAAAAAAAAAATCTTTCTCTCCCTTTTCCTCTGCCCCTCTCTCCTGCTTGTGCTCACTCTCTCTCAAAAAATAAAAAAATCAGTAGATAATATTTTTTAAGCTTAAGTTTCTTCATTTACAGAGAGAGCAGGTGTGCGAGCAGGGGAGAGAGAGAGAGAGAGGGAGGGAGGGAGGGAGGGAGAGGGAGGAAGAATCCCAAGTAGGCTTCATGCTGTTAGCACAGAGCCTGACAAGTTTGATCTCAGAACCATGAGATCATGACCTGAGGCAAGATCAAGAGTCTGACACTTAACCGACTGAAGTACCCAGGTGCCCCAATAAATAACTTTTTTAAAAGCTGAACAATATTACCACTAAACTATATGACATATACCTATTTCAGACATTAAAATGTGTCTTAGGAGTGATGAAACATGGTAAACGAAAACATCTGAAAAAATTTCAAATCAAATATTATACATTTGAAGTATCTCTACCATACCTTCAAATATAGATGGGAAAACTCCTGAAATACAGAATTTCTGTCAGTGAAGAGAGCCACGAAAGCAGATACATTCAACATTCAAATATAATGCAACAAGTTACTGGAGAAGACTTTGCTCAGATACACTACAGATAGCTCGATGAGAGAGGCAAACCAAGGAAGAATCCAGAAGTTACCCAGCATTCTTCAGGAAAGCAGCTGACAAAGTTTATTCCAGAAGCAGGAAAGGGCACTTTCCTTAGCATAAACTAAGAAGTGGAGATCCAACATTGCGGAAAAGTAGGCGGACCCGAACTTCCCTCGCCCCTCAGACACAGCAGTGGTGAGGCCAAAGGACTCTGAATTCCAAAGTCTGGGCTGTAGAGTGACAGAGACGTCTCCAAGGGCCCACGGGGACCACCTGATGGGCCATAGGTGGGGGACTGTGATCTGGGAGAGAGAAAACAGGCCACATAGGCACGGATGGGAGGGATCCCCATCCACGGAGAGATAGAGGGAAGAGAGAGAGAGGCTGGGGAAGCACAGGACTGTATCTGGACAAGAGAAAAACCACGACCGGGATGCAGAAAGATCCCGTCTCTAACTGCAGGGCTTTCTCCAGACTGGGGCCAGCTGCCCTGCTCATGCACGAGGGGAGGCAGGGAGCCAGGCCGGCTGGGCAACAAGTTCAGAGGCGCAATCCACAGTGGGAGAAAGCAGCCCCCTCCCTGGAGTGCTGTGGGAAGAAGGTGTATAACCACTCTAAGGACAAAGACTGCCCGCGCCACCAGCCAGAGGCCATATATTGGGGCGCAGAGTGGCACTTCCCGGAACTGGGGCTGACGGAGCAGGGGCCCCTTTAAGATATCGGGATTTGGGGGCACCTGGGGGGCTCAGTCGGTTGAACATCCCACTTCGGCTCACGTCATGATCTCATGGTTTGTGGGTTTAAGCCCCGCATCGGGCTCTGTGCTGACAGCTCAGAGCCTGGAGCCTGCTTTGGATTCTGTGCCTCCCTCTCTCTCTGTCCCTCCCCTGCAAGTGCTGTCTCTGTCTCTCAAAAATATACGTTAAAAAAAAAAAAAAAAGATATCAGGGTTTAACTCCCAGCAGAGTGGCAGGGAAGTGCAGGAGTCATCGGAGCAGGACAGACTGCCTTGTGCACAGTGAGGTCGGCCTGATCAGAGTGTTCTGGGACACCTGGTCCCTAGAGGAGAGACTGGGGGGTTCGCCATTTTCCTCCCCATCACCAGCAAGGTGGGGCCTCGGGGAACAGACTGCAGGGACCACACCAAACCACGCTCCTCCACGCCGGGTAACTGCTTATCTACAGAGTGGGACTGACGCTGACCAACCAGACAGCCCCTCCTCCAGACCAGCGCTGCCACCTGTTCCGAACACCCTGCAGTTTTGCATTTCCTGATTTAATTCTTGGACAATTCTTATTATATATTTTTTTCTTCCTATTCTCCTTATTTCTTCCCTCTTCTAGTCTGGTTATTCTGCAAATTAATCTATCCTCTTTATACGTGTTCTGTATCTCCTTTATTCTCTCCTCTCTCTCTCTCTGGATTAAGCCTTATAGTTTCTCTCCCTGGTCAATTTTCTTTCCTTTTCTTCTTCCTCGCTACTGTCATTTCTCTCTTTTATGGGATAAGGCCTCTTCCACCCTGTTGTTTTGCTGTAGCTAGTGTTTTTGTGTTGTGTTTTTTTTTGTTTCTTTTCTTTTCCAGAGCTACTTAAATGAAAGCACAACTGGTGGATGGTCCAAACTACCACAGCGTGTAGGGAGGTAAAGCAAGCTGAGTCACAACAGTGAGCAAGGAACACTCTCCAAAAAACACCTCCTGAAGGGCCACGCCCCGGACAGTGTGTGACCCTTCTTTAATACAGCAGTGCTCGCAGGTGCAGGACACACAACAAGCTTTAGAGACACGTAAGAGAGAAAGCTAGCCGAAATGAAGAAACGGAAGAAGTCTCCCCAAAAGTAATTCCAGGAAGAAACGACAGCTAAAGAATTGATCAAAACAGATATAAACAAAATAACTGAACAAGAATTTAGACTAATAGTCATGAGACTAATGACTGGACTCGAAAAAAGACAGCAGAGAATCTACTGCTGCAGAGATCAACAAACTAAAAACTAGTCATGATGAATTTAAAAATGCTATAAATGAGGTGGCAAATGAGCGAGCGGCAGTGACAGCGAGAACTGAAGAGGCAGAGGGGAGAATAAGTGAGATATAAGATAAAATTAGGAAAACAGATGAAGCTGAGAAAAAGAGATTAAAAAAATTCTGGATCGTAAGGGGAGAATTGAAGAACTAAGTGATTCAATTAAACACAACAATATCCGTATCATAGGAGTTCCAGAAGGAGAGAAAGGGGCTGAAGCAGTATTTGAACAAATCATAGCTGAGACCTTCTCCAATCTGGGGAATAAAACAGACATTGAAATCCAGGAGGCACAGAGAACTCTCTGCAGATATAACCTGAAGCAATTTTCTGTATGACATATCATAGTGAAACTGGCAAAATGCGAAGATAAAGAGAATCCAGAAAGCAGCTAGGGACAAACCAGCCTTAACCTGCAAGGGTAGACACAGGAGGGTAGTACCAAACCTATCTACTGAAAGTTGGCAGGCCAGAAAGGAGTGGCAGGAAATTTCCAATGCGATGAACAGGAAAAATACGCAGCCAAGAATCCTTTATCCAGAAAGTCCGTCAGTCAGAATAGAAGGAGAGATAAAGGTTTTCCCAGTCCAACAAAAACTGAAGGAGTATATCACCACTAAACCAGCCCTACAAGAGATCCTAACGGGGACTCTGTGGGTGGAATGTTGCAAAGACCACAAAGGACCAGAAATACCACTAAAGCATGAAACCTACAGATAATACATTGACTCTAAATCCATATCTTTCAATAATTACACTGAGTGTAAATGGACTAAATGCTCCAATCAAAAGACACAGGGTATCAGAATAGATTAAAAAAGGAAAAACACCCATCTACTTACTGTCTACGAGAGACCCATTTTAGACTTGAGGACACCTTCTGATTGAAACTGAGGGAATGGAGAACCATCTCTCATGCTACTGGAAGTCAAAAGAGAGCTGGAGTAGCCATACTTACATCAGACAAACTAGATATTAAAATAAAGGCTGTAACAAGAGATAAAGAGGGGCACTATATCATAATTATGGAGTTTATCCATCAAGAAGAGGTAGCAATTATAAATGTCTATGCACCCAATTCAGAAACACCCAAATATATAAAACAATCACCAACATAACCAATCTTATTGGTAAGAATGTGGTAACTGCAGGGAACTTTAATACTCTACTCACAGCAATGGACATATCATCTAGACAGAAAATCAATAAAGAAACAATGGCCCTGAATGATACACTGGACCAGATGGGCCTGACAGATACATTCAGAACTTTTCATTCTAAAGCAGAATACATTCTTCTTGCATGCCCATGGAACATTCTCCAAGACAGATCACATACTGGGTCACAAAATAGCCCTCAATAAATATAAAAGAACTGAGATCATACCATGCACATTTTCAGATCACAATGCTAAGAAACTTGAAACCAACCACAGGACAAAGTTTGGAAAAACTCCAAATGCATGGATGTTACAGAACATTTACTAAGAATGACTGGGTCAACCAGGCAATTAAAGAAGAAATTTTAAAAATATATGGAAACAAATGAAAATGAAAACACGACAGTCCAAACCCTTTGGGATGCAGCAAACGCAGTCCTAAGAGGAAAATATATTGCAATCCAGGCCTATCTCAAGAAACAAGAAAAATCCCAAATACAAAATCTAACAGCACACCTAAAGGAACAAGAAGCAGAAGAACAAAGAAACCCCAAGGCCAGCAGAAGAAGAGAAATAATAGAGAGCAGAACAGAAATAAACAATATAGAATCCAAAAAAGAAACAATAGAACAGCGATGAAACTAAGAGCTATTTTTTGAAAAAATAAACAAAACTGATAAACTCCTAGCCAGACTTCTCAAAAAGAAAGAGAGGACCCAAATAGATAAAAATCACGAATGAAAATGGATTTATTATTTTCCCTCAGAGATACAAGCAATTATCAGAGAATAGTATGATAAATTATATGCCAACAAACTGGACAACCTGGAAGAAAGAGACAAATTCTTAGACACCCACAAACTACCAAAACTCAAACAGGAAGAAACAGAAAATTTGAACAGATCTATAACTAGTGAAGAAATTGAATCAGCTATCAAAAATCTCCCAACAAATAAGTGTCTTGGACCTGATGGCTTCCCTGGGGAATTCTACCAGACATTTAAAGCAGGGTTAATACCTATCTTAAACTGTTCCAAAAAACAGAAACAGAAGGAAATCTTCCAGACTCATTCTATGAAGCCAGCATTACCTTGATTCCCAAAACACACAGAGACACCACAAAAAAGGAGAATTACAGGCCACTATCCCAGATCAACATGGATGCAAAAATTCTCAACAACATACTAGCAAATCAAATTCAACAGCATATAAAAAGATTATTAACCATGATCAGGTGGGATTCATTTCTGGGTTTCAGGGCTGGTTCAATATTCACAAATGCATTGATGTGATACATCACATTAATACAAGAAGGGTAAGAACCATATGATCCTGTCAATATATGCAGAAAAAGCATCTAACAAAATACAGCATCCTTTCTTAATAAAGACCTCAAGAAAGTCAAGATAGAAAGAACTTACTTAAAAATCATAAAAGCCATTTATGAAAAGCCCACAGCTAATATCATCCTCAATGAGGAAAAACTGAGAGCTTTCCCCTGAGATCAGGAACATGACAGGGATGTCCACTCTCACCACTGTTGTTTCACATAGTGCTGGAAGTCCTAGCATCAGCAATCAGACAACAAAAGGAAATAAAAGGCATCAGCAAAGAAGTCAAACTTTCACTTTTCACAGATGACCTGATACTCTACATGGAAAATCCAAAAGACTCTACCAGAAGTCTACTAGAACTGATACATGAATTCAGCAAAGTTGCAGGGTACAAAATCAATGTACAGAAATCGGTTGCATTTCTATACACCTATAATGAAGCAAAAGAAAGAGAAATCGAGAAATTGTTCCCATTTAAAATTGCTCCAAGAACCGTAAGGTACCTAGGAATAAACCTAACCAAAGATGCAAAACATCTGTATGATGAAAACTTAAGAAGAAAATTGAAGACACAAAGAAATGGAAAAATATTCCATGCTCATGGGATCAGAAGAATAAACACTGTTCAAATGTCATTCCTACCCAAAGCAATCTACACATTCAATGCAATCCAATCAAAATTGCACCAGCGTTCTTGTCAAAGCTAGAACAAACAATCCTAAAATGTGTATGGAACCATAAAAGACCTCAATAGCCAAAGTGATATTGAAAAAGAAAACCAAAGCAGAAGACATCACAATCCCAGACTTTGGCCTCTACTACAAAGCTGCCATCATCAAGACAGTATGGTATTGGCACAAAAGCAGACACACAGACCAATGGAATAAAGTAGAAAACCCAGAAATGGACCATAAATGTATGCCCAATTATTCTTTGACAAAGCAGGAAAGAGTATCCAATGGAAAAAAGACTGCCTCTTTAGCAGGTGGTGCTGGGAGAACTGGACAGCAACATGCAGAAGAATAAAACTAGAGCACTTTCTTACACCACACACAAAAATCAACTCAAAATGGATGAAGGACCGGAATGTGAGACAGGAAACCATCAAAACCCTCGAGGAGAAAGCAGGCAACAACCTGTTTGACCTCAGCCGCAGCAGTTTCTTGCTCGCCACATCCCCAAAGGCAAGGGAATTAAAAGCAAAAACGAACTATAGGGACCTGATCAAGACAAAAGCTTCTGCACTGCAAACGAAACAATCAACAAAACTAAAAGGCAACCAACAAAGTGGGATAAGATATTTGCAAAGGACATATCGGATAAAGGGCTAGTATCCAAAATCTATAAGAACTCGCCAAACTCCACACCAGAAAAACAAACAATCCAGTGAAGAGATTGGTAAGAAATAATCCAGGAAAGAAATGAACAGACACTTCTCCAAAGAGGACATCCAGATGGCCAACAGACAGATGAAAAGATGCTCAACATCAGTCATCATCAGGGAAACACAAATCAAAGCCAAACTGAGATACCACCTCACATCAGTCAGAGTGGCTAAAATGAACAAATCAAGAGACTATAGATGCTGGTGAGGATGTGGAGAAATTACTGTTCATGGGAATGCAAACTGGTGCAGCTGCTCTGGAAAACAGTGTGGGGGCTCCTCAAAAAATTAAAAATACAACTATCCTATAACCCAGCAATAGCACTACTAAGAATGCATCCAAATGATACAGGAATGCTGATTCATAGGGATGCTTGGACCCCAATGTTTATAGCAGCACTGTCAACAATAGCCAAAGTATGGAAAGAGCCCAAATGTCCATCACCTGACAAGCAGATAAAGGAAATGTGGCTTATCTATACACTGGAGTACTACTTGGCAATGAGAAAGAATGAAATCATGCATTTGCAGCAACGTGGATGGAACTGGAAGGTATTATGCAGAGTGAAGTAAGTCAGTCAGGGAAGGACAGACATCTTATGTTTACACTCATACGTGGGACTTGAGAAACTTAACAGAAGACCGACCATGGGGGAAGGGAAAAAAATAAAAGATCACTAAGGGAAACAATTACTATGTATGTATTTGTCTGCAATACCAAATTTGTGCTCACAAAAAAGATCTCTGTAAACGTGTGATAAGATTTAGCCATTAGTATCAATTCTGAGGCGCCTCAGAGGCACCACTGGGTAAGCACGTGACTTTGGTCCAGGTCATGATCTTACAGTTTTGTGAGATTAAGCCCTGCATTGGCATTGGTCCCTCCCCTGCCCCGCTCATGCTTGCACTCTCTCTAAAAAGTACACATTTAAAATATATATATATCCATTTTCTTAAATTTGTTATTCTTTCAGCACAATCATTTCCGTCTTAGAAGAACATGTAGTGTCAAATACTTATAATGCCGTCAGACTCTATCAACCGTCTTGTCCTGACCCTTAAGGGCACTGATTTATGGAATCACATTGTTAGGTTCCCACATACAGTGTAACACAGAACCAGTATCAAAGTATCTGAAATCAAGAAACTAGCTCTAGACTCAACATCTAGCTGAATAATCTTGTGAAAGTCATTTCATATCTAGATTCCCATTGGTTATCAATCAAATGAAGCCAAGACGATCCATAATGTGCTTTCCATTAGAATCATTTCAACATATATAAAGACCTACACAGGCTTTAAGAACTTCTCTCCTGTGAACTGAAACTTTGCTGAGTCCTAACTTAAACTGAATATAACATTTGCTCTTAAACAAATCAGCTAAGATTTGTAAATAAGAATAAATCACTCCCAAACCCAGTTCTACAGTCCCATCTTACCATATTATCTCAAAGATTTATTTATAAAAACATTTGGGGCGCCTGGGTGACTCAGTCGGTTAAGCATCTGATTTTGGCGGAGGTCATGATCTCGCGGCTTTTGAGTTCGAGCCCTGCATTGGGCTCTCTGCTGATAGTTCGGACCCTGGAGCTGCTTCGGATTCTGTGTCTCCCTCTCTCTCTGCCCCTCCCTTGCTTGTGCTCTCTTTCTCTTTCTCAAATATAAAATAAAACATAAAAATTTTTTAATTTATATAAACATTCATCTTTCAAAAAGTGAAATACGTTTGAAACCAACTTGAACACTGAACTTCATTCCATTTACTCCAGTCTACAAGCCTCACACATCCACTCAAGTTTTGTGGCAAACAGCTCCCCAAGTAACTGTCAGGTGGATGTTCCCTCTAAGGGTAATCTTTCCTTTCCACAGGTTTTATTTGCATGACCTCCAGTTAGCATGGCTGAAACACATCCAGCCCCCCAACAACACGGATGAAGCCCAGCCAGCTGCCCACTAGCCGCGGGCGCCTGCACGGGGCCCGCACCCAGCCGCTGGCTCCACAGACCCCTATGCGAATAGCAGACGAGCCTCCTGACCAGTGCCCATCACTTCACGCCTTTCAAAGTCTGTTAGTGAGGGGTCACTGCACCTGTTACCCACATCCAGAGAGCAAAGCTTAAAGCAGTGTTGCTTTCCTGTGTGCCAGTAGTGAACCCCTGTGACATTCTTCAAAAATAGCCAAAAAAGGAAATTAGTCAACAAAGATCAAAGTACAGCAAAGAAATGAAAACTGAAAGTGCGGCAAAGAAAAACCTCATAACACTGAAGTGAAATGTGAATCATGTTAAATGCCGTCACAGAAAAATATCTGACCAAAAGTGCTGGAAGACTCTGGAAGAGCGGCCACGCACACTTTGTAAATGTGAGCTTATGGAGGTAAACACGGGAAGCAGTTACAAAAATGGAAGAAATGTTCCGCAGGAAGTGAGAAACTTCACAATGAAGGAAATCTCAGAGATCACTTCCAAACCCTGCGAGCACAAGGGATAAACTACTGGAACTGATGCAAACTGAGGAGTATGACGATTCCTGAAGCACAGAAAAGATGTCTGCTCCATCCCGTAAGATTAGCATGAGAAGAAAAAGGCAAGCATTGTTCAAACTGCTCTTGACAAGTTTTTTACAAATAAAACATTCCAATTCTTAATGTCTCATTTTTAAATTACAATACTGTACAAATATTAGCTTTACTATTTTTTCATTTTCCTATATGCCCATAACCACAGAAGAGTTTTTAATATCTGAGCAAACATTTTCAAAGGTCACAGACTGATAGTTTTTCCTACTTAGTAAGATTGCTTTGAACAGTCTCAGTCTGCAGGGTCATTCATTTTTACCATTCTGCAGTACTGTGCAAAGAGGTGATTGTCTGAATAATAAGGCTGTATTATTTAATCACACTGTCAAGAGCAAACTTGTATCAAGAGTATCCGCGTTCCTAACAGAAACAGAAAAACGCATGAGGCCAGTTATTAAAGTCCCAAGAGGGAAATGTCCTGGACGACTACGATGTGGCTCTGACATCGCCCAGTCCCCAGGTTCTTCTGTGTTACGATTTACACACGCAGATCTCTTCTGTTACTATTCTCCAGTTGTGCCTGTGTGCCTTCATCTTGAAGAGAAGGAAAACAAAATCAAGCTGGCAAGCCTTGTCAGAGAAGGGACTCCCTGGCATGCCGCGCGTGCCACAGTAATCTACCAGAGGCCGCGGGGAAACGAAAGCGCTGCCCCTCTGCACAGGGCTGCCCACTTGTGAGGAGGGTAGTTAGTAAGTGTTATTTTTGGTTTCATTTTTCAATCTTATGGCCTACACAGACCTACTATCAAAGAAAAAAATACTGCTGTTTTCTCAGCCTCTCATTACTTAAAGATATTTTACAATCATCTACATTCAGAGACTAGAACCTCACTAGTGTAACTTCAGTGACAAAAAAATTTTCTTTTTAATTTATTCTTTTTTTTTTTAATATAACTTACTGTCAAGTTAGCTAACATACAGTGTGCTCTTCGTTCCAGGGGTAGATTCCCACCATTCATCACTTACATACAACACCCAGTGCTCCTTCCCGGAAGGGCCCTCCTCAGTGCCCAGCGCCCATTTCCCCACTGCCTCCATCATCTTTCACTTTGTTCTCTGTACTTGAGTCTCTTATGAGTTTGCCTCCCTTTGTTTGAACCTATTTTCCCCTTCCCCTCCCCCATAGTCTTCTGTTAAGTTTTTCAAGTTCCACATGAGTGAAAACATGTGATATCTGTCTTTCTCTGACTTACTTCTAGTGAAATGATACCCTCCGGTTCCATCCGCGTTGTTGCAAATGGCTGGATTTCATTCCTTCTCATTGCCAAGTTGTATTCCACTGTATCTATAAACCACATCTTCAAATGATAAGAAACTTAAAATGTCATTAACAAGGTATCCTGGATGGGATCCTGAGACACAAAGTAAACACTGGGCACTCTAACGTGTAATCTTCTCTGTACTATCTTCACAACTTCACTGCTAAACTAAAAGTATTCTAAAATTTAAATTTTATTTTTTAAGAAAGTATAGCACATACTTTTTCATCTAACAGTAAGTCTTTTATTACTGCTGGGCTCTAATTAAATTTTTGAATCAAAGGTACTAAATGTACTAATAAATTTCTATTCCTTAAAGTAGTGTTTCTTAAGCTCTGTCCAATGAAATCCTCTTGACCTCCAAAGGTGACTCTGCCTCTTGGAAATAGGGGACCTAGCCAGTGGGTCTCCACCACAGCCCAATTCCCATCCACAAGAAACATCTATGTCTGAAAAAAGGATTCTGCTAGAAAGAAAAGTGTGACAGCCACTCTCAAGCCTAAAGACAGTAAGATTCATGATGAAGGAATATTTCAAATTCACAGTTCCTCAAAACAGAAAGAATACTAGACTCAGGACAAAACAAAACAAAATGCAAATTCTACCTTGAATCCATCACCAACCAACTATGTAAAATCTTATAACTTTTTAGCCCTCATTTTTCTCATTTGCAAAATAAGACCAAGGGTGCCTGGTGGATCAGTCAGTTGAGTTTCCAACTCTTGATTTTGGCTCAGGTTATGATCTCAGGGTGCCGGGACTGAGCCCGCATGGGGCTCTGCGCTGAGTGTGGAGCTTGCTTAAGATTCTCTCTCTTTCCCTCCACACCCTCCCCTCTCAAATAAAACAAGAGGACCAAATGGTATGGCAAAGTATGTTCCAGCTTAAAATTCTCAGCCTAACTGGAGTTTTTCTCCCCTTTCTTCTCCCCAACTTTTCTTCTAGTAAAAGGAAGGATAAAAGTGTATGACTTAGATAAGGCACATTAAAATATAATGCCTTAATAAGGATCAAAAAATACTTGTCAGATATCTCTTCTTTTTAGCCTATCAAGGAACTATTTTTATCAAGAATATTTTGTCTTAAATAAAAAACATGTACATTACTATTTAATGATTTTTTCAAAGGTTTTTTTTTTTTGGTCATCTCTATACCCAAAATGGGGCTCGAACCCACAACCCCTAGATCAAGAATCCCATGCTCCTTAGAATGAGCCAGCCAAGCACCCCAAAACACGTATGTTATTACATGACCTAGCTCATCTCATTTTAAATTTCAAGCTACATTATATTAATTTCACAAAGATACAGGGACTATTACCCTGCAAAGAATACAAAAGTATAGCTAACAGAAGGCGTGATTTAAAAAGTCCAAAGCTGCTTCTGCATTCATCTCCCTCTCGGTTCAACAATACTGTCAATAATGTAAGGCATAGAAAATGAATAAATAGAAAACTGAAATTGACCAAGTTTTTAGCAATCTTTTCAAAATGAATGTCAGTGAGGAAAACTCAGATGCCTAAAATACATCCTTAGAAATTATGCTAAAGTTTCATATTTCATAAATCTGAAAGCACGGTGAAAATTTAACAATCGTCATTCTGAAACAGAAACTAGAAACTACAGGTTTCCAATGGATAAGGAAATATGCCAATAATCAGCAACATCTTTATAATTTATATTCGACCTCCTTAAATAACGACTAAAAGTGGTTAACAAAAAGTATCTGCCATTACTATCATCTAATATTTGCTCTTTTCAAAATATTTCCACACTTTCTCATACATATAATGTTAGGGGGGAAAACATGTTTAAACAAACAATGCAATCCACAAAATGAAAACTACCCAACTACAATGTACCATTTTATTACTACATTTTCAAGAACCCATATTGGTACAACTCTTAAGAGAGATATGGCCCCATTCGAAAGCACAATGGATTTCAGACAGCAAGTACAATAAAGCTGTAACAATAAAAGCTCATTTTTAAAATAATCCTTGTTTTTACTAGTTCGCTCAGACCTCAAGTATACGGAGATATCCCCCAACGCTAAAACTGTCAGAGCCTAGCCCCTATGACACCTATGCACAATAAAGACTGGATTTACAACACCTAACTTTTCCTTAAAACATATACTGAATGTATCCCAAGGTATAACCTTACAAATTCCAATAACATAGCTGCAAACTCCTATTTTTTTTTTAGCACATATACACTTAAAATACATTTAAAATGCTGTTTTATTTAAAATTTAAATTTTTGTTTTACTGTGCAATGATGGCATGAAATATTAAATCACAGTGTTCTATGGCCTGGTTTCAATTAGGAGAAATGGAAGATCAGACGTATGTTTAAGTAGTAAAACTTAACGTTTTCCTTTTAGTATATTGTAAAATGGTCAAGTTTTGAAAATCTCAGTGTTAATTTTTAACCTCAAAGTCTGTGCTCATAGGAAACCAAGCAGCACGAGACAGGAGTGGAACAGTCTGAGGGAACAAACGACTTCTTGCACTAGCGTCTTCTTGCTCTGTTTCTATTTTTCTTGCACTACACTTCTGCACTTAAATGAATCAAAATACAACACGTATTCGGGCAGGTAAGAATGATCCTCATTTCTCCGTCATTACAAAGAGCAACAGTCCTCTTCTGCCAACTCCTCTCCTGCTCCACCCATATAAAGGCAAGTCCAAGGGGCCGGGACCCTGCTCGACCCAGGACGCCCCTTACCCCCGAAGCCCTCGGTGCCTGATGTTGACACTGCCCACCGCGGGCCTCTTCTCCAGTCTCCCACACTGCCCCCCGCTCAGCGATCAGACCCGCACCCGCCGCCCCTGCCAGTGCGGCCGCGCCGGAGCCACCCCGCCCCCAGCCCGCGGGCGCGCGGCCGACGCGCAAGCACGACCCGCCGCCCCCGACGGCCGCCCCGGGCCCTCGGCGCCGGCGCCCGACCCGCCCGGACCCTCCCAGCTCCCGGGCTTCGCTCCACGGGGAGCACGGTGTCGGAGAAGGCGCACCCTGGATTCTCCCACACGATCAGTGCCCAGCCGCCAGCAGCAGGCGGAGGGGCAAAGCCGGGTTGGAGCGGGAAAGCGGGCAGCCCAGCCCGGGAACCGACCTGTGGACACCGCCATCTTCTCCTGCAGCCCGACGCAGCCGCCCGCACGCACAGCGACGTAACGCGCCACTTCCGGGAGCCGCGCAGCGCCCCGCCCCCGCCCCGCGGCTTCCCGGCTTACGTCACCATAGGCTCCGCCCCCGGCGGCAGTCGCTCAAGCCACCTACCCCAAGGTTATACAGGTCCCTGCTGCGGTTTGGGTGACTTCCTAAGATTATACATTGATTCAAAGCAAAACTTAAAGTTCATTAGACCAAGTTGCGTCAGTCACCGTAATGTAGAGCAAATAAAGGGAAAAAAAATTTTTAAGGCATGTTCTGTAGAGGAAGGGGAAGAGGAGGGGGATATTTATTTTTAATTTTTTAAAATAATTTATGAAAAGGCCTGTGCAGTGGAGCTGCAGTCCCCATACGGCAGACATGTGTGCTAAGAGCTCGTACACGATGTGCTGTAAGGAACACCGCACAAGTTTGCAACCCCTTAATATGTTAGCAGTTATACATGTGTGTGTATATATGTGTGTGTATATATGTATGTATATGTATGTATATATATATACACACACATATATTCATGTAACATTAACAATGTTTTATGTTGACTAAATAGTGAAATATTTGTTTTGATATATTGAATTAAGTGATGTATATTATTAAAAGTCATAACTAAATAGGGCATTGGCAATTCTCTGTTTAAAAATGATTCAGAGGAGTTGGGCAAAAAAAATTAAGAATCCCTCAGAATGGAATGATTTTATATCATTCATATTTTACTTTTGAAATAATGCATGATACTAAAACATTAAAAGTATTTGTCTAAGTCTGAAAAGTAATTTCATAAGAGTTTAAAATAAAATTTGTAAGTAGTTAGCAGTATGTGTTTCAAAAAGCAAAGATTTTGCATCCTTCGTTTTCACTGTAGCAACACAGGAGAAATGTTGCCATTCAGTATTATGTAAGTATCATGACTCTCAACACCTGCCTCACAAATATAGGTAGTAACATTTCATACCATCATCCCCATTGTATAAGAAAAGAAACTAAACCCCCAGAGAACTGAAATGACTTTCCTAAGAACGTGAGTCTCCCAGTAGTTACAAGAAAGCTGGGACTCTGACGAAGTTCGGATTCCCGAGCCAATGTTCTTTCGTTCCTGGTTGCCCTTAAAATGCTGGGCGTGACCATAAGTGCTGACGCTGCTCTAGCAGCCGTCAGGACTCTGAAGATCTGACTGTAAGTGGTTCTTAGTTCTTTCCACCCCACATACCTGTTTACGCCATCTCTTCCATGTTCTGGAGCTTTGGAGAAAGAAAAGCCCTATTCCCAATTTCTAAACTTGGAGCCCCAGCTGCTTTTCCTCCTGGCCAGTCCCAGCGCTGTCCTATAGCACGACGTGAGGCTAGGCAGCATTCTTTCAATGTTAGTTTCACGCTCGGTGTTAGGCAGACCTCCAAGATAGCTCCCAAGGATCCCTTTCTGGTGTTCATGCCCTTGTTTTTTTTTTATAATTCTCTTGCCTTTTGTGGGTTTCCTAACTAGCTTTCAATGAATAAAATAATACAGAAGTGCTGGGACATCACTTCTGAGCTTATTTTTTAGAAAGACTAGATTCCGTCTGCATCGCTCTTTCTTGCTTCCCCAAGAGAAGGTCGCCAGCTGCCATATGATGACCACACTACCTAGAAGCCCAGGTAGCAAGGAACTGACATCAGCCTCTGGCCAACAGCCTTGGAGAAAGTGAGGCCCACAGTTCAACAGCCATGAAGAACTGAATCCTGTCAACAAACATGGGAGTGAACTTGAAAGCACCTTGTCCTGGTCACATCTTCAGATGATGCTGCAGTCCTGGCCACCACCTTCACTGCCTCTCTGGGAAGGCATGCTCATGTTCTCAAGCCACAGAAAATAAGATAACAAGTGTTTGCTGTTTTAAGCTACTAAGTTTTGGGACAATTTGTTATGCAGCAATAGGAAAGTAATAACATTCTCCCTGCTTATTCGGTGTTAGCTATTCTTACAAACATTGTTGGAATAACCATTGTACACTTTTCACAAATGTCCACTGACATCTGGATGCTGGTGAGCTTCTCTACTGACATATATTTACCATCTTAGGGCAGAAGGGTGGACAGGGGCCAGACTACAGAGTGTCCTCCCCGCAACAGAATCAAAATGGGCAACTATCAAAACATTGACCAGATTCAATTCTACTTTATCAATTGTAAATATTTAGTCAGGAAATGTTTAGCTCTTAAAATATGTAAACATTGTCTTCAGATTTTGTAAACAAGACGTACAAAGCCAATCGCGCGCCTACCGTCTCTCTACCGTACATTGAAGAGTAAGTTACAATACATGGGAGGAAGTCACTGTGTAACGTGAAAACCAGAATGCTCAAATTTTGCATATTCACAATAGTGTGTAAGGTAACAAGCCTCAATGACAACCAGGAAAAAGAAGGGGGAAAATAGAAAAGAAAAATAGAAGAATAAATCAAATTTTAAAAAATGGACTAATCTAAAAGAAGTTTGATCAATATGGAAATGAAATTGAAGAAAGAAACAAATCAAAGGTTGTCTGGAGTGTTAGACACAAAGAACAACTGTGCAAGCAAAGTCTGGTGTTCGTGGAGAGCGCGAGGCAGGAGGCAGGGGGAAAGGCTCAAGGGCAGAGGAGAGGCAGGAAAGGTCAAGGTGAGCACTGGGTGCCGGAGTCCCCATTACGTTCCCAGCACAGCTCCCTCAGCCCAGCCGTGTGCAATGAGGAAATGATGGATTTGGAACCAGAGAGATCTAAGTCCAACCTCTTGTTCACTTTGTGACCTTAGAAAACACTTTTATTCTCTTAATCTCCAATTGCTCACCAGTGAAATGGGGATAATGTTTGAATTTATACTTAACATATTAAACATTTCTGGCCCAGTACCTGTGCACAATACATGGTTGCCATTGTTATGATGATTACACCATCAGAAAAAATTATTCTTTTTACTAGTAGGCAAATAATTTTTACAGGCATTTTGTGTTTTCCTCTGGCTTTGGCTGTGAAGAAACTCAAAACCAAGTCTGTAGCACATCTTTAATAAGCATTTGTGTTGTATACCGTGTGTACCGACCTCACCAATCAATTCACTTTATGTTCTTACTTCTCCCTCATCATGCTTCACACTTATTTGATTCCTTATCATGGTATTTAATATATCTCTGTAAGGTACCACAAATTCTCATTTTTTTAGAAAGGACAGTATTAATAAATGGTAAATTAGCTACTTATAGACTTTTGATTTCTGTATAACTACTGGATATGTGTCATTTCCTAGCCCCTTCTTAAAATGCCCAGCCGTGTGCTCTGGTGAGAGACGCCCAAAGCTGTTCCTGGAGCAAAAGTGGTTCAGCCACAGCGGTGAGGCCACCTCCAGCCAGCCAGGGGTACGACGTGAGTCAAGACATCAGCCTATGGGATGATCAGTCACAACAAACGCCTTTGTCAAACATGAACGTCTCTCTCCGTCTCTTTTCTTTACATATTTATTGTAAGAGAGAGAGAGCACGCACATGTGTGCACCCACACATGAGCAGGGGAGAAGCAGAGAGAGGGAGGGACAGAATCCCAAGCAGACTCTGCACAGTCAGTACAGATCCTGCTGCAGGATTCCACCTCATGGACCACGAGGTGACAGCCTGAACTGAAATCGAGTCAGACTCTCAACGAACTGAGCCACTCAGGCACCTCCCCCCTGCCCCGCTCTGTCTTTCTATCTCCATCTCTCCCCTCATCTGTCCAAGAACCGCAAAAACAATAATGCACGGAAGCAGAAAGAAAAGATGACACATGAGAAGACAGACATGTAGTCACAGAATCCCTTTAATGGCAATTTGAAGGCATAAAGGTGACTGGGTCCTCAGATTCATGTTGTAGTTGCCAAAATCACAGTTCCTCTTCTTCCAGTGGTAGAAGTACACGTCCCATGGGGCCTCTGCCTCCCTCACTACTGCTGGCGTCTGTGGTGGGGAGTCTAGGACACCCCCCGATCCCACCACCGGTGTTCATTCCTGAGTGTCAGCCCTTCCCCTTGAGCATGAACAGGGCCCGTGGCTTGTCTTTTTTTCCCAGCTTTCTTGAGATGTTGTTGATAAATTAAATATTTGTGTATTTAAAGTATACAACATGATGTTTTGATATATTTATACATTGTGAAATGATTACCACCACCCATCACCCACATAGTCCCCTTTGTGTGTGTGTGTGTGTGTGTGTGTGTGTGTGTGTGGTGAGAACATGTAAGATTAACTCTTTTAGCAAATTTCAGGTATATAATCATTATTATTAACTATAGTCATCATGCTGTACATTGCGTCTACAGGACTTCTTCATCCTATCACTGCAAGTTTGTAACTATTGATGAATATTTCCCCATTTCTCCTACGTCCCAGCCACCGGCAATCACTGTTTACTCTCTGTTACTATGATTTTTTTTAAGATTCCACATATAATTGAGATCATACAAAATGTTTTTCTGTGTCTGGTTTATTTCATTTAGCATAATGTCTCCTAGGGTCATCAGTGTTGTCATAAAAAGCAAGATTTCCTTCTTTTTTTAGAGGAAAAATATTCCATTGTAGGTGTACACACCACATTTTCTTTGTTAACGAATGTTTGCATTGTTTACATGTATTGCCTGCTGGTAATGACGCTGCAATAACATGGAAGTGTAGATATTCAAGATTGTAATTTTATTTTCCTTGGATATGTACGCTGAAGTGGGATTGCTGAATCATATAGTAGTTCTGTTTTTAATTTTAAAAACTTTATTTAATGTTTTACTTATTCTTGAGAGAGAGAGAGAGAGAGAGAGAGAGAGAGCAGGGAAGGGGCAGAGAGAGAGGGAGACACCGAATCTGAAGACGGGCTCCAGGCTCTGAGCTGTCAGCACAGAGCCCGACGTGGGGCTCAAACCCAGTAACTGTGAGACCATGACCTGAGCCGAAGTCGGATGCTTAACCCACTGAGCCGCCAGGCGCCCCTGTTTTTAATTTTTTGAGCAATCTCCATATTGTCCTCCATAGTGGCTGCACTGGAACTTGTGTTTAATCATTAGAGAAGATGGCAAAATGATGGGATATTACTTATGCAATTATGATGCCTGCCATTGTAACGATCATCTTACAAGGAAGCTTTCGCCTTTGCCGGATTTGAAAGGGCAAGCTGCCGTGTTGCAAACTTCCCTTCTGAGAGGGCCATGTGGCAGGAAACTGAGGGCCGCCTCTGGCTTACAGCCACCAATGATCTGCGGCCCTCGGTCTGATGGCGTGCAAGGAGCTGAATGCTGCCGACAACCACAGGAGCCTCGAAGCTGCTCTCTCCCCAGTCGGGCCATGAAATGAGACCACGGACCCTGAACTGACACATAGGCTGAAGCTCTGCAGAGGACCCGGCTGGGCAATGCCCCAGACTCCTGACTCAGAGATGCTGTGAAAAAATAAATATGTGTTGTTTAAGCCACTACATTTGTGAGAATTAGTTCTACAGCAGTAAAAACTAATACCATATCTTTATATAAAGTCACCATGATTTGACAAAGCCTGAGGGAGTTTCTCTCTCTCTTTCTCTCTGTTTTTGAGAAAGGATCCTGACCTAATAACCTAACTAGAATTTCCTATCACTGTGGGGAAGCAAACCCTAATATGATCAAAGTATTAAACACACTTTCCCCAAACTTGTCCTCACAATCCCTACCAGCCTTCGCATTATATCACATACCTAGATTGCTTGAAACAGCCTCTCCGCTGAACTATCCTAAATATCAGTATTTCTTAAACATTGCTTTTATCCTGTCTTTTCTACATTTGCTCCCATTTGCTTCCCATTGGGTTGGCAACGCATTTCATATTTATTGTCAATTCCAATCAATTCCTAATGGCTACCTGAAGAGTGATTTGGAGAATTCTAAGCTCAGCAGAAAAAGGACTGTCATCCAAACTCGGAGTCTGCCTTAGGAAGTGACAACAAACAACGGTCCACGTGCCAACCAGGCCACGGATAGCAAGCCCCAATGTCACTGCCTGCCCTTCACAGACCTCCAGCTCCCAGCCTCCGCTGGCCTCTCCCGTATCATTTCCCATCGCCTCCAGTGCGCACCCTGTGCTTGAATCAAACTCGGGTTCGCTACGGCCACGTGCTGATTGCCACTTTCATGGGTGTATCTCTACCTTCGAGCTCCCCTCTCTCCTCTACCTTCCAATTTCCTGTCCTTCCTTAGGCCAAATTCAAATTCTACTTTCCTGCATCCTTTCCTGATTAATTTTTCTCGTCCCTTCATTAAACTGCTGTCCCTCTTTGCGTCTGTACCAGGGGGTAGTAGAGGAAAATACAGACATGTTCTGTCTGCAACATAGAAGATCCAACTGAAGCCAACTAACTTGATGACTCGGGAACTTGTAAGGCCTCGAAAACCAATGCATTCATAGACTTTATCACGCTGGGAAGCTCCGTACCCGTGACTGAAACACACGTATGCACATGTATACACGGAAAACCGCATTATTCGTTCTGTGAATCTTTCTTCTCAACATTGTAGTGCCATCTCCTCTGTGTCGCCCTTTTGTAGTGGGCTTTTTTCCCCCTCTTGTTTGGAACAAATTTCAACCATTTATTTAAAAAATTATTTTCAATATTTATTTTTGAGAGAGAGAAAAACAGAGCATGAGTGGGGGAGGGGCAGAGAGTGAGGGAGACACAGAAGCTGAAGCAGGCTCCAGGCTCGGAGATGTCGGCACAGAGCCCAACACGGGGCTCGAACTCCCCAGCCTTGAGGTCATGAGCTGAGCTGAAGTCACATGCTCAGCTGACTGAGCCAACCAGGTGCCCCACAGATTCTTTGCTCCAAAGCTTACCTTTCTCTACTGTTGTCATCTTTTCCCTTAAAAGCCTTAAGGCTGAAAAGCCTCCCAGTATAGAAATAATGTCTAATTATGGACTCTGATGGTTAATTCCCAGTGCTCATCCTACCTGACCTGAAGCAGATGATAACACAATTGACCATTATGTTACCTGGGGACTAATTTCTTCACTTGGCTTCAAACTCACCACACTCTCCTGGTATTTTAAGGGTACCTGTGATTCGTTTTAATCCGATATGGTAAGACACATAGATACAGAAAGGACTATCTAAAGGAAGAAATCTGTTATACTCATAGTTCCCTAGGAAAAGTCAGCATAGTATACCATTTGGGCCACATGGGGAAGCACCAGGGCCAGTTAGGGGGCAGAGTAGCTGGGGGGAAATGTAGACAAGAATCTCTTGTGGGTTCCACAAGAAAGAATGGACAAGGCAGGATGAGCAGGCTGAGAACTGGCCCTTCTAAATAATTTCAGTGGATCCCAGGACATAGGGGGGTGTCCCTAGCTTGATGCCTTGCTTGGGAGTGATTAAGGCAGGGACTAGTGATCCAGGGGGCGAGCGCATAATAAAAGAGGCGATGCAGGTGTAAACTCCGGATTGCTTGGTTTGCTTTTGAAAGGCACACTCTCCAGAGAGATATTTACCGTTTTTAGGAATTAGCTAACCCTTCAGGGGCTACATGTCAAGTCTTAGCAAGGACGAAGGATATCAAAGCACCAAAATACAGAAAATAGGAGTGCCTGGGTGGCTCAGTCAGTTAAGCCTCTGACTTCAGCTCAGGTCATGATCTCACAGTTCATGAGTTCAAGCTCTACATTGGGCTCTGTGCTGACAGCTCAGAGCCTGGAGCCTGCTTTGGATTCTGGGTCTCTCTCTCTCTGCCCCTTCCCTACTCATGCTCTGTCTTTCTGTCTCTCTCTCAAAAATAAATAAGCATTTAAAAAAACATTAAAAATACAGAAAATAAGAGACGCGGTTAATACTCCTCGTCTTCCTCCGGCATCACTGGCCGTTCCTTCTGAGTCTCCTTTTCCGATTTTTCCTTTTCTGTATGAGTCAGAGCATTAGGGCTAGTTCTCAGTCTTTGGAAGTTTTTTTCTCTCCGCATTCACTTAGTGATCCCATCTAGGCTTATGATTTTAAGTGGTGTCTGTATGCTTTTACTCCAAAAAGCCTCTCATTTCTCCTTCTCTCATGTCATGTATTCAGTCCATCTGGAAGTTCCACTGGCCTTACCATTCAAATATATCTGAAATGTTACTCTTCATGGTGTCCACTCTTCCTGCCCTGCCGAAAGCCTCCATTATCTCTCCCCACTTATTCCAAGAGCCTCTGTGCTGCTACCCTTCCAGTAAATAACTCATTCTTACCATAGTAGCTAAAGTAATCATTTTAAAGTATAAATCAGATTAAATTATTCTTCTGCTCAAAAATCTCCACTGATTCCCAAAATAGGTGGAGATTGTACAACACATTTCTAAATAACACAAGTCAAAGAAGTAATCTCAAGAGAAATTTATAAATATTTTTAAATAAATGAAAATGAAAACACAACTTATTAAAATTTGTGGGATACAATAAAAGCAGTGCCTAGAGAGAAATTTATAGCATTGAATACATGTACTAGTCATCTAAGCTCCCATTTTATGAAACCAGAAAAAAGAAAAGAAAATTAAATCCAACGTAAGCAGAAGAAATAAATAATAAAAAATAGAGCAGAAACCAATGAAATTGAAAGTGAGAAATCAATAAACAAAAATCAACAAACCCAAAAGTTGGTGCTTTGAAAAGATCAATAAAATCAATAAGCCTCTAGCCAGACTAACTAATTAAAAGAGAGAGAACACAGATTACTATGATCAGAAATAGACATTAAAAGTACAAAAAAAAATACTAAGATTAACTCTATGCCCCAAATTCAACAACCAATTCCCTGAAAGACCCAATCTTCCAAACTCACAGAAGAAATAGACAATATAAGTAAGTCTATATCTATATTCCAAAACAGAAAGCACCAAGCGCAGTTGGGTTCAATGGTAAATTCTATCAAACATTTAATAAACAGGAGTAGGTGGCTGAGTTAGTTAAGGGTCCAACTTCAGCTCAGGTCATGATTTCGCAGTTTGTGAGTTCAAGCCCCCTACAGCAGGCTCTGTGCTGACAACTTGGACCCTGGAGCCTGCTTCAGATTCTGTGTCTCCCTCTCTCTCTGCCCTTTCCCTGCTTGTGCTCGCGCTCTCTTGCTCTCTCTCTCTCTCTCTCTCTCTCTCTCTCTCTTTCTCTCTCCCTCTCTCAAAAATAAACATTAAACATTTAAAAAATATTTAAAAAGCAATTTATACAAATTCTTTACCATCTGTTTCAGAAGATAGAATGGGGGAAATACTTATTTCGTTCTGAGGCCAGCATTATCCTAATACCAAAACCAGACAGAGACATTACAAGAGAAGAAAACTACAAACCAGTATGTCTCTTTAACATAAATGAAAAAATCTCAACAAAATTTTAGCAAATAGAATCCAACCATGTATAAAAAGAATTACACAATAACCAGGTGGGATTTATCCCAGGAATGCAAAGCTATTTCAACATTCAAAATTCAGTCAATGGAATCAATCACATGAGCAGGTTAAAAAGAAAAGCACATGATCATATCAATAGATGCAGAAAAGCATTGGATAAAATTAAACAATCATTCACGATAAAAAAAATTCTAAGTAAAATAGGAATAGAGGGGAACTTCCTTGACTTGATAAAGAATATCTACAAAAAACCATCAGCTGACCTGATACTTAATGGTGACCAACTGTAAGATTTTCCACTAAGATCAAGAGTAAGACGAGGATCTTCCTCACCACTCCTCCTCAACATTGTACTGGAGAAGAAAGAAATAAACTATTGGCCAAAGACATGATTGTTTATGGAGAAAATCTGAAAAAAGTCAACAAAAAAATAAAAAGGTAACAAGCAATTATCACAAAGTTGCAGGATAAAAGTTTAGTGTACAGAAGTCAGTCATTTTCCTAAATATCAGCAATGATGCAGTGGAATTTGAAATTAAAAACACAATACCATTTAAATAAGCACCCTAAAAATTAAATTAAGTATAAATCTAACAAACTGTAAATTTAAATTTTTTTGTGTTTTTTTTAAATTTATTTTTGAGAGACAGAAAGAGACAGTCCGAGCAGGGGAGGGCCAGAGAGGGCGGGAGACACAGAATCCGAAGCAGGCTCCAGGCTCTGGGCTGTCAGCACAGAGCCCGATGCGGGGCTCAAACCCACGAACTGTGAGATCATGACCTGAGCTGAAGCCGGAGGCTTAACCCACTGAGCCACCCAGGCGCCCCATATATGAGTAAATTAAAAAAAACTCTGATGAACAAAATCAAAGAAGAACTGAATAAATGGAGAGATATTCCATGTTCAAGGGTAGGAAAACTCAAGATTGTCAAGATATCAGTTCCTCCCAACTTAATGTATAGATCCAATGCAATCCCAGTCAAAATCCCATTAAGTTACTTTGTGGGTATGGATAAAATGATTCTAAAGTTTATTTGGAAAACGGCACCTGGGCAGCTCAGTTGGTTGAGTATCCAACTCTTGGTTTTGGCTCAGGTCATGATCTCATGGTTTGTGAGATCCAGCCCCATGTCAGGCTCTGTACTGACAGCACAGAGCCTGCTTGGGATGTTCTCTCTCCCTCTCTCTCTGCTTCTCTCTTAAAATAAATAAACATTTAAAAAATAAAGTTTACATGGAAAGACCAAAAAAAAAAAAAAAAGAATAGCCCACATAATATTAAAGGAGAAAAACCTGGGGCACCTGGGTGGCTCAGTCAGTTAAGTACTCAGCTCTTGATTTTGGCTCAGGTCATTGTCTCATGGTTCATGGGATAGAGTCCCACATTGGGCTCTGTGCTGATGGTGCAGAACCTACTTGGGATTCTCTCTCTCCCTCTCTATCTGCCCCCTCCCTGCTCTAACTCACTCTCTCTCTCTCTGTCTCTCTCTCAAAATAAATAAAATTTAAGAAAAAATAAAAGCAGGGATGTCTGGGTGGCTCAGTCAGTTAGGCATCCAACTTTTGGTCTTGGCTTAGGTAATGATCTCATGGTTTGTGAGTTCAAGCTGCATGTGAGTCTCCACTCTGACAGCGCAGAGCCTACTTGGGATTCTGTCTCTTTCCTCTCTCTCTCTCTCTCTGTCCCTACCCCCACTCACAGGCTTTCTCTCAAAATAAATAAACTTTAAAAAAGAAATGAATGAAAGCAAAAAATTAAAGGAGAAAAAGTTGAAAAACTGACACTACTCAACTTCAAGACTTACTATTAAGCTACAGTAATCAGGACAGTGTCATATTGGTGAAAGAATAAACAAATACATCAATGGAACAGACTAGAGAGCCCAGTGATAGATCTGTATAAATATAAGCAACTGTCTTTGATAAACAGAAGAGGCAATACAGTGGAACAAAGACAGTATTTTCAACAAAGGATACTTGAACGATTCATATCCACATACAAAAAAGAAAGAATCTAGACACACATGTACAGCCTTCACAGAAATTAACTCAACATGAATCACAGATTAAAATATAAAATGCAACACTATAAAACTCTTAGAAGATAACAGGAGAAAGTTTAGATGACCTCGGGTTTGGCAATGCCTTTTTAGATATGACACAGAAGGCATGACCCATGAAAGAAATAAATGATAAGCTGGAGTTCATTAACACTAACATTTTCTGCTATGGGGAAAACACCAGCAGTAGTATGAAAAGACAAACCACCAACTTGGAGATATACTTGCAAAAGACACATCTGTTAAGGATTGTTGGGGCGCCTGGGTGGCTCAGTCGGTTAAGCGTCCAGCTTCGGCTCAGGTCATGATCTTGCAGTTCGTGGGTTCGAGCCCTGAGTCAGGCTCTGTGCTGACAGCTCAGAGCCTGGAGCCTGTTTCAGATTCTGTGCCTCCCTCTCTCTCTGACCCTCCCCTGCTCGTGCTGTCTCTCTCTGTCTTTCAAAAATAAAAACCATTAAAAAAAAAAAAGAAAAGAAAAAAAAAAGGATTGTTATCCAAAATATAAAAAGAACTTTTAAAACTGAACAATAAAAAAAGAAAAAACCCAATTTAAAAATGAGCAAAAGGCCTTAACATATATTTTACCATAGAAGATATACAGATAGAAAATAAGCATATGAAAAGATACTCCACATCACATGCCATCAGAGAAATGCAAATTCAAACAATGGCAGGCTACCGCTACATACCCCCTGGAGTGGGAGACGTCGGGACCCCTGTCTGGACCACTGAGAGTACCAAGGACTCATGAGGACGTAGAGCCGCGGGACTCTCATTCCTGGCTAGTGGGAATGCCAGCCGGCAAGACCACGTTGGAGGTCAGTTTGGTGGTTTCTTTGAAAAGTATTCTTACCATATAACAGGCAATTGTGTTTCTCCCTATTTACTCAAAGGAGTTGGAAACTTATATCCACATAAAAACCTGTATGTGAATATTTATAGCAATTTTGATCATAACTGCCAAAACTTGGAAGCGACCAATATGTGCTTTCGCAGGAAATTGGATGAACAAACTGTGGCACACCCAGACAATGGAATATTATTCAGCACTAAGAGAACTGAGCTATCAAATCATGAAAAGACACGGAGAAAACTTAAATACATGTTACTAAAGAAAACAAGCCAATCTAAAGAGGCTATATATCATGTGACATTCTGGAGAAGTCAAAATCATGGAGACAGTAAAAAGATCAGTGATTGCCAGAGATTATGGAAGAGGAGGGATGAACAGGCAGAGTACAGAGGAATTTTAAGACAGTGAAAATACTTTGCATGGTCCTATAATGGTGGATACTTGTCGTCTACACAGGTGTCCAAGTCTATAGAATGTACAACATCAAGAGTAAACCTAATGTGAACTATGGACTTTGGGTGATTATCATGCATCAATGTGGGTTTACCAGTTGTAAAAAAATGTACCACTCTGGTGAGGGATGTTGCTAATGGGAAAGGCTAGAGGTGTTTAGGGTCAGGGAAGTATTGGGAAATTAGTTTTGCTGTGAACCTATGCTAAAATGAAAAAAAAGATCTATTTTTTTTTAATTAAAGATGAGTGTATTTTTTTTTAACACAGTTGAAAAAAGATCTATTTTTTTAAAAGTCTTCTGGTGGCTTCCATTTTACCCATCTAACGTTCTTGCACTGCCAACATTCTTGAAATGGGCCCAGAAAGCTTTATGTGGTCTGTTCCCATGCCTACCCTATTAAATATACCCTATTATCTCCTACTCCTCTCCTGTTTGCTCTTTTATATCCAACCCATGAGCTTCCTCACTGTCCCGAAAACAATGTAGATTCCAGGGTCTTTTCACTGGCCATTCATTCCCCTTGGACCTCTTTCTTCCCCATACACATCCAGGCAGTGCCTCTGGCCGAAGTCCATAAATGTCCATCTATTCTCAGTCATGATGATCAGACCCATCTCCTGGGATCTGAACAGGGATTATTGTTGACTATATTCCATTACGGGAAACTCCCACTGGAAGGCCTATGCGTTTTTGCTGCTCATTCCAAACATCCTTGGGTATTATGGGTTTTTTTCTAAAGTGTCCAGACATGACAAAGCTGTTAGGAGAAAGTAGAGTCATTCTTGACCACCTACTGAGAGCTGACTATTCAAACCCAGAACCCTGAAAATAAGCATTTTCACCACAATGCCAAGGTTAAAATGCCCAATTCTCCTTCTCCCATTGATAGAACATCGATTGATCATCACAGTGTTAAGTCCAAATTCAGTGATCCATTCTTCTTCCCCCTCATATTCAGCATCGGAAGAATTCTTAAACCTACGTGAACAAGACATGATGAAACCCAAGATGATACAGATTTGTTGTTACTTGTTGTTGTTGTTGTTTTCTCACCATGTAAGGGGATTCTTAGGACTAGAGGTAATTTTTGAAGTTTTTAGTTCCTTAGCTGACAAGAATGGGTAACTACTGAAGTAACATGAAGTCTGCGTGCTAGAAGAGGGCTGACTCAGGTCTGCGTAGACTTTACTGAGAGGGAGGGTCTGACATAAAATCATTTCCCAGATATCCAAATTCCTTTTTTTAAGAAAAGAGATAACAACATTAAATATTTCTTAATAGTTTTACTATAATAACTTATGTATGGCTCTATCACTTTAACACGTACATTTTTGGTTTCTTGTATGCCTTTCACACAAACGTTTCTCACATGTTATAGATTACTTGCTACTTTCAGTAAAAATATTTTTCCATTCAGCCTTCATAGATATAATTCTAAAAGCTTTAAAATATGTATCAAGTCTCATTTGTCAGCTGCTTCCAGCATTCACTATTGTTGACAAGTGTATAGTTAGCTCATTTTGCTTATGCTGGATATAATTCTAAAAGCTTTAAAATATGTATCAAGTCTCATTTGTCAGCTGCTTCCAGCATTCACTATTGTTGACAAGTGTATAGTTAGCTCATTTTGCTTATGCTGGATACGTAACAGGATACACTTTTATGAATGTAATAGTGCCATCAGATAATACAGCCTCATAGCTCTGCCTACATAATTGACATTAGATATTAAAATTTTAATTGTATGTTCCTACAAAGAGCTGCAGTATTGGGCTTAACAACACAGAGCACATCATAAGATTTCTATTACTTCTCTTACAGATCCACAGATTCTCAAATTTCTGAGTATGTTATGAAGAAGAAATGCTTAAAGTTATTAATTTGATTATAAATCAAAATTTTAATTTAAGTGACTAATATGTCTCAATATTTTATGTAAATTAGGCTTGTATGCTGCCCTCATTTAAATTAAGCTGATAGAGTCCATAGCTGGAGATCTTGGTTTGGAAAGTAACCTGAGTGAAGATGACTCAGTCATTCCTATCAAATTTTCTGTCCCTCTGCATTTTTATTTCCTCCTTTAAAATTATTTACTTTTAATCAGGATCACATGCTTGAAATCTAGACCTGACAACAAGATTTTACATACAGGACCCTTTCAGAAAAGTCTTATTGCCACAATGCATCCTGATGACCCAGTACATTTATTAACTTCTAATCACCACAAACATGGCCACTCCTTCCACTTCTCCCTGGCTGAGAAAATCACAGGACTGTGCACTGGGTCATGATCAAGGAAAGCAGAGGACGGGTTGGCTGTGTTTCACAAGGGAGAGCCTCCCTAGAATTTTAGTAGAAAATAAAGTGTACTACATAGCAGATGATTGTAGTAACACTTCTTATATCTAAGTGGTATCATTTCTGGTGCACACGAACACTCAAAGAATGTTTACTAGTGCGCCCAGAAACAGAAATAATTTTATTATTTGTAAATAATTTTCCAATAATATAATTTTAAATGGACCTTTACTGACTTCTGGCCATAAGATTATCTTGCCTTTAATTAGACAAGTGTTGGGGCTCCCAGCTGGTTCAGTCAGTAGAGCATTCAGCTCTTGATCTTGGGGTCGTGGTTTGAATTCCATGTTGGGCATAAAAAATTAAAGGGGCACCTGGGGGGCTCAGTTGGTTGAGTGTCCGACTCCTGATTTCAGCTCAGGTCATGATCCCAGGGTTGTGAGATCAAGCTCTGCATTGCGCTTTGTGCTGAGTGTGGGGCCTCCTTATGATTCTCTGTCTCTGTCTCTGTCTGTCTGTCTCTCTCCTCCTCCTCCTCCTCCTCCTCCTCCTCCTTCTCCTCCTCCTCTGTCCCTCTCCCCCACTCATACTCATGCTCTATCTCTAAAATAAATTCTTTTTGATTTAGAAAAATAACTATACAAGTGTTAATCCAAGCCATTTATGAATAAATTACTCTAGGTCTATGTGAGAAATAAGCCCACTGACCCAGTAAAAGGAGGGACGTGGAGACTTGCATGCAGTGAAGCCAGGCTTTAATCAACGTTCTTGCTGGAGCGGGTGATAGACAGGCGCACTCCAGACAGTCACAGCAGGCAACTTATCTCCTAGTGTGCAAGTCCCTCTCCTGAGTCCTCGCTGGCTGAATACTGCAAAGGTAACAGACCCACCCAGAAGCCGCCTGTGCCCATGTAAGGCAAAAAGTAATCTGACTGGAACAAATATACTTTCCTTGAGGTGACACAGAGACTTCAGTTCTTTGGTGCATGCTCATTGCAAAGCCCCCCAAAAATAAGCCCACAAAATGGAGAGGGGAAGAAGAACCAGGAAGTGTCTAAGGGTTTGGGACACTTCATTATCCATTGTTGGGGTGGGGGTGGGGACTTGTACATATTTCCAATAGGTTATAAACCCATTGTTAACTAGACAACACAGCTTTTATTCAGTGTTTCTGAAGATGAATTATCTCACTTCTCACAGTCTATAGTAGAGAGACTATTGTACTCTTAATAAAACATGAAGTTTACTAATTTAATATTTTTCTTTACAAGTATTTATTGAGTTCTTACTATTTTATTAATAAATAATATTGTAGGGGGTGCCTGGGTGGCTCAGTGGGTAGAGCATCTGGCTTCAGCTCAGGTCATGATCTCATGGTTGGGGGTTCGAGCCCCACATCAGGCTCTGTGCTGACAGCTCAGAGCCTGGAGCCTGCTTCAGATTCTGTGTCTCCCTCTCTCTCTGCCCCTCCTCTGCTCATGCTGTCTCTCTCTCTCTCAAAAATAAATAAAACATTAAAAAATTTTAAATAAATAAATAATACTGTGGGAAAGAAATGAAAGAATAATAAAATTAAATTTTTTTTTGCCTGAGGAGTTCTCAGCTCTGAGATGAGAACAGATGACATGTGAAAATAAAGATATTAGAAAACAATTTTCACATACTATTAATATAATTCAAAAATAGTAGAGCTCACACCTAAGGTACATAATTTTAAGTGCATAGACCTGAAGTATATAATGATACCTCCCGCCTTCCTGGCAAATTCCTTCAGAATGTGCTCTTATATGATATCACCAAAAGCTCTCACATGGCAGAGCTCCTCAGAGGAGACAGTGAGTCTGTTAGTGTGATAGAAAAGAGGCGGTATCTGGTCTTGGTTTCCAGTTCCTGGAACAGAGCTTCAAACATTGTTAGAACGTCCAGAACCTTAGGCGTGGCCTTGCTATGTTAATGAGGTTACTCATTAAGATACCTTAAGGATGAGGAAGAGTCACCAGAACGACCAACTACACGACTCAAAGGCTGGAGCTTTGGGCCAGCCCAACCTCTGGGGAGGGAAAGGAGGTTGGAGATGGAGTTCAGTCTTATGCCCATTGCTTTTTTTTTTTTTTTTGTCATTTTATGCTACAAAGCTTTATTTACGTAGTTCTTCACAATATATTTCAGTTGTCCATCCACTGTTCTAAGTGTGAAATGATATCAAATAGAGTAGATTTATAGGAAAGCATAAAAGAGAAAACAATTCTACAACTTAATATATACAGTATCATTAGTGGTTATTATTTTTACAGTTTTGAGATAGTGAAGGATAGTGAAGCCTTGATGAAAACCTCTGCACCTGAGGCCCCATGGAGGCTCCAAGTTGGTGAACACATTGGTGTAATGGAAGATACCAGGCCGGGACTCCATGAGGAGAGGACTAGTATCCACCTCCCACACCCCCCTGCCATGTGTGTCTCTTCATGTGACTGTTACTCTCTGTATCATTTCTCAGAGTTCTGCAGGGAAACAGAGCCAATAGGAGGCAGGTACAGGGAGAAAGATACTTATTATCATAAAGAACTGGCTTACACGGTCGTGGAGGCTGACAGGTCCCAAGACGTGAGTCAGCAAGCCGGAGGCGCAGGAGCCAATGGTGCAAGTTACAGCGTGAAGGCTGGCAGACCCCGGAACAGCTGACGTTTCCGTTCAAGTCTGCAGGCGGGAAAAGACCGATGTCCCAGTTCAAAGCCATCCCGAAGGAGGGGCTCCCCCTTACTCAGGGAGGACCCACCTTTTGTCCTATTCGGGCCTTCAACCGATTGGATGTGGCTGAGAAAGAACAGAAGACGTGACCCCCACATATGCCAACTTGGCGTGTGAATAATTTTGAGCTGGAGGCGACGTGGACCCCGTCAACTCAAGAAGCGTAGTTACCTTTCCACTAACTGTTGCAGGGTGACGTCGAGAAGACCACCAAACGCCAAATAGAAGCGAGGCAAGATTTTATTTACGGCTGAGCCAAACCTGATCCCCCGGGTCTTAAGGAGCAGAGAATGGCCCCGAACAAAGGGGGCAGTGAGATTTTATGGACCGAATACGTCATTACTTAGTTAGCCAATTACAATCCACAGCATTTCGTGGTAGCCAATCACATAGTAATACACAGACGCTAGTTTTGGTGGGAACCTATCATGTTAAAGTTCTTTGTCCTTAGACACCTAAGATACTGCAGGGCAGTGACCAGGTGGCTTTAACCTCACCTTGGCCAGGTCTCAGTAAAGGGTGGGGCTGCTCAGCAGAATCTTGAAAAACAAGTTAACCTGTAGATCACAATGTTCATTATCGCATTACATTCCATAAGTTGACCTATAACATTAACTACCTAAAAGAATTCAGATGGGGGGCTGGCTCAGGAAGAGAGCGATTATCAGATAACTTTGTCTAAATGACCGGTCCACATGGCAGATCAAGCATGTCATTATTATACACCTGTTCTACCATCCTGCGGCCGCCTCCTCTCCTTTGAAGCTCCAGCCCCTACCCATCCCCTCACTCAGGATGGTGTGGGAGCCTCAACCCCTCAACCTGCCCTTGAATTTCAGATCACTAAGGGTTTCTCAAATGTCTGAAATTGAATCTGGTTTTCTCCTGTTAAACTGTCCTATGTCAATTCAATTATTAGAGCAGCCAAAGGACGTAGAAGGAGGGGCGCCCAGGTGGTGCCGTCGGTTGGGCGTCTGACTTCAGCTTAGGTCCTGGTCTCATGGTTTGTGGGTTCAAGTCGCATGTCAGCCTCTGTGCTGACAGTTCAGGGCCTGGAACCTGCTTCAGATACCGTGTCTCCCTCCCTCACTGCCCCCCCGCCGCCCTCCAAAAGTAAATAAATACTAAAAAATTAATAAGAAGGGTAGAAGGAAAAGTGGGTCCACCCACAGTAGGGACAGCACTCTGCTTTACTCAGCCTAACAGTTAAAACATTAATCATTAAACTTTATCCAGAAACACCCTCCCAGACACATCCTCAATGATGTGTAACTAAATATCTGAACACTCCTGGCCTAGTCCAGTTGATAACATAACATTAACTCTCACAGAATTCTTTATAATAAAACTATAATTACAGGAATAGCACTTTTAGTGAGTTCTGTGCGTAGTTCCAGTGAATCACAAAACCTGCGAGGACTGAAGAAAAGCCCCATTTATGGCTGCGTGTCAGCAGTACAGGAGGCCCCCCGGCTTGCAGCGGGCATCTGTGTGGAGGCAGTCTGGCAACAGCCTTTGTCTTTAACCTGTGGGGTCTGAGCCAGGTTCGTTAGTGGGGTCCGGTGGCTAGTATCAGGTCAGAACTGAGGTGCAGTCCCCCCAGATGGGGTAGGAACACAGCGTTTTGGAATTTGTAGCCAGGTGGGCAGAAGTAGGAATGGCTTGGGGACACCCAAAACTTGCGAAGGACACATGAAACGGAGGCACTCTTGTTGTGAGGTCTGCGTTAACTTCGGGCAGTGGGTGTCAGAACTGAACTGAACTGTGGGACCCCCAGTCAGGGTCAGTGTGAACACTGCTGGGCTGTAACGGTGCTTTTCGTAGAGCGCGAGCCCCCTGTCGAAGACGAGGCGCGCTTAGTGCTGACCACGCCCCGGTGCTTACGGTAGATCGCCGAGTGGCCTTCCGTGGAGTCACCTTCAGCAGCAGTGACGACCATACACTAAGAACACTAACAGGACATTGCCCTGGAAGATGGCCGTGTAAAAAAGATCCTCTGGTGCGTCAGAAGTACACGAGATGGCGTTCCGAAGGCTCACATAGGCATTTGTTACCATCCATGTATCCCGCCCCTCGCAGCCTCTTTGTAAGTTTGGTTGCATTTATAAGTCACTTTAAGTATTCAAGTGACTCTGTAATGGCAAGAATAGCTACATCACCAAAGAAAATCATAGTGTATGTCCAGTTAAATTATTGCTTTTATTTTTGAATGGCTAACACATACCTACTGTTCATAACTAAACTGTAAGAAGCTGTAGCAAAAAGTCTTACTTCCACCCCTGTACCATCTGCCCCATCAACTCTCCAGGTAACCGACTTTATTAGGGTTCTACATAGTCTTTCAGAGATTTCTAATGCCTTCTAGCAAGTGAGAATGTAGATTCTTACTCCTCCCCAGTGTTTTTTATACACAAGAAGGATTATTAAATACATTGTGTTAGACCTTGCTTTTTCTTCTTAGCGAAATTTCCTAGAGGTCTTTCCATGTAAGTACATTGGGAGCTGCCTCATTCTTTTTTATAGTATTATTTACACAGTATTCCGTTGTATGAATACATAACTTATTTAATGAGTTCCTATTAATGTGTTGTTTCTAATTTTTTGCAATTATAAGCAATATTCGATCATCTTGTATATAAGCCATTTCTTATGTCTGCAGGTATTCTGTGCAGTCACAGGGATACATTAGGGCAAGTTAGACCATGACAGTTATCGACAACTACGGTTGCTCCAGGCCTCAGGATAAACAGACAGTAAAATATTTTAAGAAGGAGGAAAGTAAGCTTCTGCGCAGTCAGGGGTCTCCCTGGGGTGTGCAGCTGCGCTAGAGCCCCGGCACCACCTCTGGACTGCGATGTCTGAGCTCCTTGTTGTGCAAGGCTGTTTCCATTTTTGTCCCATCCGCAGAAATCCTTTCCAGTTAAGGCTGGAAGCCTCATCAAGTCTAGTGAAGCAAGGATTATGTTTTCAGAATCTAATTAGACAAGAAATCTTGGCAAAATCTTCATGTTTCAGATTTGGCACATTCTCTTCTTCCCAAATGCTCTCTTCCACGAAATTCAGTTCCTCTTTATTTTCAACCCTTCTGTCAAACCAGTTGCCCAGTAGGAAGAACACTCTGGGGAAGAGAGTGGGAAAAAAAAAACGTGTTTTGCTGTATATTCTTTGATACTGTTTGAAATTTTAAACCAGATATTACCTTGTTCTGTTCTGTTCTTTCTTTTTTTTCTTTATAAATGGTGTCAATTTTACTTATTTTCGAGAAAGCAAGAGAGAGACAGAGCAGGAGTGAGGGAGAGGCCAAAAGAGAGGGAGACACAGAATCCAAAGCAGGCTCTAGGCTCAGAGCTGTCAGCACAGAGCCGACGCGGGGATCAAACACATGGTGACAGTATATGGAAAATCCTTTGTGAGTGTTCCCTCTTAATCTCCAAAGTCTTTTGATTTCAAAAGTAGCTGTGTAAAGGGAAAAGTCTTAAAAGGCAAAGCACAAAAGTTTAGTACATAGTGTGAACATA
This sequence comes from Mungos mungo, assembly GCA_004023785.1. Taxonomy (NCBI): domain Eukaryota; kingdom Metazoa; phylum Chordata; class Mammalia; order Carnivora; family Herpestidae; genus Mungos; species Mungos mungo. The sequence continues at coordinate 98,484 of PISW01002257.1, read as the reverse complement.
AATATTTCAAAATATTGAAGCATACATTAAGGAAATACATTTAAAAGTGGTTGTTTTTTAAGTTTATCTGAGAGCCTTCATGTCTTCATATGCAGGAGATACAAGATGGAAAAATGAAATATTATTTTAATCAAACATGCTTATCAACACCATGAATTAGTCTTTTCCTGGTGGATAAAGTTCTATTGTTTTTTCATAACAGCTACTAGTTGGGCAATAGAATAATCTAACATGACAGTAAAATTTTTCATCCTAAAAGAATGATTAATATGTAAAGTCAGTGTGAAAAGTACCTAGAACTCCACATTCATAGCCTATTTCATTAACCTGTTCTTTGTCCATAAGAACTAGAGTTTGTGTATAATTATATAATACAATCTGGAAATCAGGTATTGTGAATTAGTAAGCAAATTGTTTAACATACTTGAAAATTTGCACCCGGCATTTTTTCTTCTGAAGCCTCACTAAACTTAGAACTCACACAAGGTAAACTTTCACATTTGATAGTGGTTTGACGTATAACTCTTCAGAAATATTTTGCACGTTGACAGCAAACTTCAATGTTAAACTCAGGCATGAATGATTTCGTAATTTTAGGATCTGCGACAAAGCCATGAGAGAATTGTTTGGGTCATAAGGCACAAATGTTGTAAATGTTTGTAGATATTGACTGAGTAAGTAAACAAGTATATACTGTATCTGGTTCTAAAGCTTTCTTTTCTATGATTGTCCAGAATTTTTATTTCTTTACCTACCTTTATTTTATCCTTTTTTAAAAATTTTTTCAAGAGTCTCATGAGAAACAGTAACTAAGTTTTAATCTTCAGTCAAACATTGCTTTGCTGTGATAGTACCAAAAGTTGTGAAGAGGAGTGTTTTGCTGATTAGTTATTTAATTCTCTACAGCTTGTAGCCCCTTCCAGAGTTCTATGGTTCGGGGAGAAGAGATTTTAAAATACAGCTTTGCTGAGCCCGGATGTGACCCCGGGTCTCTCATTTGTTCAGAATGTCTCTGATAACAAAGAAGTAAACTAACTCTAACGTTTAGGAAATCTTTTGCTGTAACCCTATTTTAAATAATCACATCAGAAAGCTTATAGAAATTGTTGTGACAAATGCTATATGCAATTATCAAACTGATTTAAACATTTTTAATCAACTGTTATCTTACAATATACTTTTCCAACTAAGAACTGTTTTCGTTTTTTAAGATTGTGCATTCCGGAGTCTTGGTGCCCAGAGACACAGGGTGGCGCCCTTTCCCTCTGAAGTCCCATGAAGAGAGTAGGGAGTCTGTGCTACAAGAGACCGGAATTTTATCAGCAGCAGACTTCTTCTAATTAGAAATTTCAATCTAGGGGCGCCCGGGGGGCTCGGTCGGTTGAGTGTCCGGCTTCGGCTCAGGTCAGATCTCACGGTTCGTGGGTTCGAGCCCCGCGTCAGGCTCTGTGCTGACAGCTCAGAGCCTGGAGCCTGCTTCGGATTCTGTGTCTCCTTCTCTCTCTGATCTTCCCTTGCTTGCTCTCTCTCTCTCTCGCTCTCTCTCTCTCAAAAATAAATAAAAACATTAAACAAAACAAAAAAAGAAATTTCAATCTAAAGGTTTATGCTATTTCACTGGGGCAAAGGAGGGGACCGTCTAGTCTCATTGCTCCCAGGGGCCTTTCCTATAAACAACCTCTTCTCTTCTAGAAATCAGCCCTGTGTTGTAAAGTTATGTGAGGAGACTGCAGAGAAGAGGTGGGGCGCGGCCAGCCATGGGCGGCAGGGAGAGGGGAGACAGCGGTGATGCTTGCAGGGACAGGAGGGCAGCCAGGGCCAGGGCAGGAACACAGGAGGGCGCCGAGCAGCCAAGAGGAGCGCCGCCAGGGGGCAGCACTGAGCCGCGCCCAGCGGCTTGCCGAGAATGACCTGCCGCTGCGCGGTGTGCAAGCCCACGCGTCACGGTCAGGAGAGGACCAGGAGGGAACGGCCTGACCCTCCGAAGATTCTGGGTTCACTACAAACAGCTCTGTTTGATGAAGTAACTTTGAATTACGCGTTATTACTACAAAATAATTGCATCATGTATATGATCATGTATACTGGTTAGATGTATGTACATGTGAGTGTAAATATATGTGTGTGTTTTTAAATTACAATCCAAATACACAATATTTTCACGTAACTCTCAACCCCTAAAATATGCGCAGGACTCTCTTTTGCTTTGTGGTTTTGTAATAAAAAATAAAAATGAACCCAATAAATTACACAAGTAGTAAGAGGCAAATAGCATAATTTAACTTTTTTCAAAGTTTCTTTATTTTGAGAGAGAAACAGAGCACGCAAGCAGTGGAGGGGCAGAGCGAGGAGAGAGAATCCCAGCGAGGGGAGAACGCGGGGCAAGCTGAGGGCGAAGCACAGGCTGCGGGCGCCCGCTCCCTGACCCCGGGGGTGGGGGGGTGGTACTCCTGGGACGCTCTGGCTGCCCAAGAACAAGGAAAACCCCGCGAGGAGTCAGCTGCCTCGATGACGACACTCTGCTGGGTGCAAAAGGGAATCTTGGCTTAACAGCGTCCTGACCCTCCAGATCCTGTGAGTCTACCTTAACATGTAAAAACTCCTTTGGAGACTTCCTTTATCTCAGCTCCCCCAAGATAAAAGCTGGCAATCATGCTCCAGCTTATGGCCCCTGATACACGTCTGAAGGGGCTCGTGACTGAGGTGTTACCAAACGGTAATAAAGGGTATTGTTCTAGCACCCAGCCTCAAGGTGCTGGAACCCTTGCTTCGGAAACTCCTTGGAGACTTATTCTATCCCTAACCCTCTCCCAGCCTGCGGACATACAATCAGTTACTCATCACAAGCCCAGTGCGGCTCTTTCTGCCCACAGGTCCTGTCCCTGGGCTTTAATAAAATCGCCCTTTTGCCCCAAAGACGTCTTCAGGAATTGTTTCTTGTTCGCCGGCTCCAGACCGCCCCATCATCGCCCCAGAAGCCCATCGCTCGGCACTATCCGTGCGGAACCTGATGCAGATCAAACTCCCAAACCGCGAGATCGTGACCTGGGCCCAAGCCAAGAGCTGGATGCTCAACTGACTAAGCCACCCCGGTGCCCTTTAACCTTTTTTCAAAGAGCAAATTACATAAGGCTTTAATTAATACGTGGAAATAAATGAAGGCCGCCCAAGTCAGAAAAGCTGGGGCTATTTATTCAGAACTTGCTACGTCGCTTTGTCACTCTCAATACTTTGTTTTCTCAGAGACCCAGAGCCAGGTGAAGAAGTAGGCAAGCTCTATAGTGGGAAAAAGGGAAGGTCCATCTGCGCCCTGAGGGAAACTGTGGCGGGCTGTGATGGGCTAAGGGAACACACCTGACTTTCTCCTGTAGGTCGTCAGCTGGAAGTGGGGACAGACACCAGGGAGCTCAGCAGCCTGGACCCGCACTAGAGATGGCCGCCTGACGTTTGGCAGGTGTCACAGCACTCTGGCGTCCTGGGCTGTTTATTGTACCTGCAGGTCTGGGTTCCTGCTCAGCTTGCTGCAGGCTACGGGTCAGAGTTCTGCTTTTGTGTACAGTCTGGCTGCTGTCCCCCTGTATTCAGTCTCTTAAATAATTATTAGAATAAAGGTATATTCTGTTGCATAAAAGTACATATTTAAAACGTTTTATTCCGAAAATGCAGACATTACTACCCAAAGGAACAGGTCAACATACAGAGTTCAAAGGATAAACAACTGTGATTTTTGTTTTCTTTCCTTTTTGGTTTTCTTAAGTTTATTTATCCTGAGAAGGGGAGGGAGCGAGTGAGCGAGCGCATGAGCAGGGGAAGGGCGGAGAGAGCAGAGAGAATCCTAGGCAGAGTGGGGTCAGACTCACAACCCATGAGACTCTGACCTGAGCTGCAGCCAAGAGGCCGATGCCCAGCCGCCTGACCCCCCAGGCGCCCCGCTTTCCTTTTAAAAAATTCTGCGTGCGAGATCACACAGTATTTGTCTTTCTCTGTTTCATTTAACTTCATGCCCTCGAGTCCCCTCCATGGTGTTGCAGATGGCAGAATTTCCTCATTTTATGGCTGAGTCACATTCCACTGCGTGTGTACCAGGCATCTTCTTTAACGTAACCTAGCATCTACAGACGTGCGCATGGATAATGTCCTGCCTAGTGTAGATAAGGCTATGAACGGAGGACCCAAGAGTTTTCATAAATCACTGAGTGAGCCGTGGGGTCCCAGAAGCAGAGAGGGACCAGACACAGGAGCGTATTAACTATTAATGATTAGGAGTTTCTATTTTAGTTAGAATCAAACACCTTTGAGAGGCTTTAAGAAATGAGATGCCCATTTGTGTGGCATTACCAAATCACAGCAACGTCATTTGTTTTAAAAACATCAGTTCCAGTGTCAAAGGGTAAATGGGGTCCTGTGTGTAGCTTACTCACAAAACGTGACAAGAAACAATATTTATATAGCCCCAGGTCATCTCCCCACAGGATGCGTAGAATTACTAGCGGGAAAAACAGTAATTTACAATGAAGAAACCCGGCAGACACCGCTTGACTCAGCGATCAAGGTTAACCGTCAGTAAAGGGTCAGGCTTACTAATCCCTTGATATGCCACACTGAGGTCACAACGATCCTTCCGTGGTTCCTGCCGGAAGTGGGTGCCCGCATCTAATCATAAAGACGTGGACAAACACAAATTGAGGGACGTTTTAAAAAGAACTGGTTTGTACTCTTTAAAAACATCAAGGTCATGAAAAGAGAAATAACCAAGGAATACTCCGGATTGAAGGAGATTAGACATGAAAAGGAAATACAACTTGTGAACCTGTCACAGAAATAGGTTATTTTTTTACTTTTACTATGAAAAACATGATCGTGACAACTGATAAAATTTAAACCTTTGTCGATTAAGTAACAGTATTCATTTTTAGTCTTTATTAAAGTTTACTTATTTACTTTGGGAGACAGCGAGCGAGCAGAGGGGCAGAGAGAGAGTGAGGATCCCAAGCAAGCTCGGGCTGTCAGCTCAGAGCCCGACGCGGGTCTCGAACTCACCAACCGTGAGATCCTGGCTTGAGCCGAGATGGAGAATCAGATGCATAACTCACTGAGACACCGGGGTGCCCCTACAGTAGCCATTTTAAAAATTATGGTATGAAATTATTCTGTGGTTATATGAGGCAAGGTCATTGTTTTTAGGAAATATGTGGTTTTTAGGACATTTTTGAGGAAAAGGGGCAGCCTCTCTGTAGCTTACTCTCAAATGATTAAAAGAGCATTTAAGGGAATGATGAAAGCGGACTTGAGAAAATGTTAACATTAAAGGAATTTGAGTGAAGACTATATAGGAATCATTTTTACTATTCTTACAAGTCTTATATAAATCTGAAATTTATTTTAAGAAGTTTTAAAAATTAAATTACAGAAGCATTTTAAGAAATTATCTTGGGTTTAGTAGGTAACAGCATTCTCTTAAAGTAAATATGTCCTGACCTGTGTGCTAAGAGTCATTATATTCCAATTTCTTCATTCTTGCTAAATGTGGACTCCTTTGGATTGAATCGGTTATATTTATGATGTATAATGGAAGGAAAATGGCATGTGTATATTTGCATAAATCAAATAAAGACACTCTAGCAAGTTTGGATATCATCCAGGGTCAAAATCAGAGAGAAAAATTTAAGTGGAATATATTATACTGTCATGTTTTTTTTAAAAAAAACATACATACTTGTAGGAATTAAGCTGAAACTCTCTTGTCCTAGTAAGAAAAACCTACATTCTCCTTATTTTGGTCACAGTAACAGGACTGAGCACCTACGGGGAAGCCGTGGGCCAGGATTTGAGCCCGGCAGCCTGCACCTGTGTTAAAAGGCGATCTAAAAAGGAGACGCTCGTCCGACCAAGGTAGTGGCTGAGCCTGCTCGTCCGACCAAGGTAGTGGCTGAGCCTGCCTTCCCGTACCCCTGGGGGTACGGTGTGCCGCAGCGGAGTCATGAGGCACACCTCTCTCCGAGCACCTGTCAGAACCCAGGGGCAGATCTCCAATTTAGCACATCCTCTTATTTTTCCATTCCGCAGCTTAACATTTCACGGATTTCAAGAATGTCCTCTGACCCGCACTGCGCTGACGTTATCACCATGCCTTCTTTCAGAGACCTACAGACTACTAGAAAGTCAGAGATGCGAACGAGAAATTCACCGAAATAAACTGAAATTCACTATGATGCAACCAGCCAGCAACAGGACACCGTTTTCGTTCAACTAAAATTCCCGTAAAATCACACTATGTACATATTTCATTTACATTGCATATGATTTCCATCTTGGTATTGAATTACAAGGTTTAGAAAGAATGGCTAATGTGTAAATGCCAGGGAGAAAAACCTTAGGTCAACAACTATTTGAGTATACATTATTTCCCCAGCAATCTCAGGTACTTTAAATACACATTATTCAACTTCAAATATGGCTTCCAATATTCCAGTCATTGGTGTAAGCTAAGAATTTGGAGAAAGAACCTGTTTATTTTCTGTATCGATTCTAACAACTCTACAGAAATGTATAAAGGAGCCAGCTCTGGAACTTTGACACCTTGATTTCTAGCTACCCAGTGGCAGCAATGTAGTGTTTTCAATTAGTTTATATTTGTGCAAGGGACTCATTTCTTCGTGACTTCATTCAGTATGCAATTTAGGGGAAAAGTCAAGATCTCTTTCTCAGTGGCCATAGGATGGTTTGCTACTGCTTTCAGGTAACTTTGCCTCACAAAACTCTACCTAATGTAATTCCCATAATGATAATGGATGCTGTTCACAGCCTGTCAGTGGCGATCTCAAATACAGCCTGAGATGCCGTTCTTTCTGAGTAACTCAAGAGATGTGAATAAAACTTATTTCCACTCTGAACATGTGGTCACAAGAACACGGCTTAACAGATTCAAACTTCTCCGTAAAATACCAGGGAAGCTTCTAGAAGGGGAAGCAGCGTGTCCCAAAGCCCTGAAACTTCAAGGCCAGAGGAACAGCCAGGGTGCGGCACAGTCACATGAAGCCAAATTTGTGAAGTCGGAAGCCGTGACTTGTAATTCCAGCTTCCATCTCTTGCTTTCTGTCTTCAGGCAAGAGATCAAGACTTCTTGCTTCCTTCACCTATAAAAGATGGAACCTACAGAGTGGCTGAGGATTACGTATGAAAGGGTGTCCCACACAAGGGAATTCACCGAGGAAACTTCACTAGGAAAGGCACTCGATGGGCAGATGGCCTGGATCCTTTGGTGATGCCCCAACCTCACCACTGCCTCCTTCAACATCTGCACAAAGAATGAAGACACACACACACACACACCGTAAAGACAGATCAACCATAAAGGAATACTTAAAATGTGAAAGTTTGTAAATACTCTAGTCCATGACGTTGGGGCAGAGTCTGATTTCTACTTTGAAATGATTAAAAAAAAAAAAAAATACTAACTGTGCAAGCTCTATGCTTTTATGAGTGTGGGAAATGGCTCGGGAACGGTGGCCCCAATCTAAAAAGACTGTGGTTATTTGTTTAGTTTCAATAAAATTATTTGTAGACCCCGAAAAAAAAAAAAAAGAAAGTGGCCTCTAAATACCATTCCAAGGTTAACATTTTAAGTTGGACCTATCATCTTCTTTGCATTCTGTATTAATGAATATTGATCCTACATTATAAAATAAGGCCTACCTCATACAGCAACTTAATGATTCAGGGATGATTTATCATAGTCCTATTTCCATATAAGATTTCAGCTTAATGGTGGTTTTCTAAGAATAATGTCTGCTAGGATTGACATAAATTTTAAATACAATAGAACTTAATATATTACAGGGATTTCTTCTGTGGTTTCTAAACCACTCACCATCATGCATTTCCATAAACAGAGTTTATTAAAGCTTTTTTTCTTAATGGAAAATAATCCAGATAACCCAGTATTACTTATTCAATCATTTATTTAGGAGAAGTTTACAAATTAGGTGGGATTAAGTAGAAATTAACCTAGAACCTAATTGTTTCCAACCACCTTATTTTTCTGATCTTCTGGGAACCAGGAGAACAAGCCTCTGGAAGGAATTACACTTGAGTTTTAATAGGGAGAAAGGCGCTGGTACTCGTTGACGCACACCGATGATACGCCCTGGCCAGGTTTCACCGCGTATCACAAAACCCTCGAGCACATGGATGACGCTGTTAGGAAACCCAGCACAAAAACCGTGACCCAGACAGCCATCTCCAAAAACACTGACTTCCTGCTCTATACAAATACAGATTAAAAATCCTGGTGCTAAAATGATGGCACTTAAAAGAAAAAATAACATCTACTGTATGTCTGTAAATTGGCACAGTAATTTTACTTAAAGTGTTAAAAAACTGAAAACACACACTTCACTGTAAAAACTAATCCAGGCTAGAAAATGTTTATGGAGCCAAATAATGACTGTAAAGAACGCACTTCCACTGGCGGCAGCAGCAGTAGCTGACCGGCCCCTACGCTCTACGCACACGAAGCAGGTGCAAGACCACGCGCAGACAAGCCGCCCAGCACTGGTCGCAGCCTCAGAGCAAGCGGACCGTCTTGCCGGTGACTGTCAGGAAGTCATCATCAGCCAAGGCACGCAGTGCTTCCTCAAACATATCTTTGGTGATTGCCTTTTGGGAAGAGATGAAAACAATTATTTTACAAGTCAAGTATACTCTCTTACCTGCTAGAGATACAATGATTTCAATTATTTTTTAAAAGTTTATTTATTAAAAATATTTTTTAATGCTTTTTAAAATTTATTTTTGAGAGAGACAGCGTGAGCAGGGGAGGATCAGAGAGAGAGGGAGACACAGAATCTGAAGACAGGCTCCAGGCTCTGAGCTGTCAGCACAGAGCCTGACACGGGTCTCAAACCCATGAACCCCAAGTTCTTTTTTTTTAACTTTTTAAAAAAATTTACTTTTTGAGAGAGCCAGCAAGCAGGGAAGGGGCAGAGAGAGTAAGAGAGAGAATCCCAAGCAGGCTCCTCACTGTCAGCACAGAGCCTGATGTGGGGTTCGAACCCACAAACCAGGAGATGGACCTAAGCCGAAACCAAGAGTCCGATGCTTAACCGACGGAGCCACCCAGGCGCCCCTACACATTCCTTAGGTCTTAACCCAGGCGGGACAGCTATGTCCTGTAGAGGGCCAGATGGTGACCACGCAGGCCACACTGCCCACATGGTTTGCAGAAATTACTCAGCTCTGCCCCGTACTGCCAGTGTAGCCGCAGAAAATACACAGACGAAGAGGCGCGGTGAAAGCAGGCAAAGGGCTGGACTCGACCCTGGAGTTCTTTTCACTGGACGCCTCACCCCTACTTACCTAAGGAGCCCTGAGCGTTTCATCGTTAAATTAAAATGCAAGACTGCTAACAGTTTGCTGTGTACAACAGCAAAACTGCGACCCTCCTGAATGTCTGACAACTGGCTACGTAAACGACGGAACAGGCGCGCAGAAGAACACTGCTCATTCCTTAAAAATAACGTCATTCCGTCTATTTACCAGCACAGCTGATGCTGACGGCATAGTTTTAATTAACCCCTCTCCCCAAAAACCAGTGTAACTCTATGTTCATTTTCCAAAGAAAAGACCACATGACATAAACACACACAAACACTTACTATGTCAGATTGTCCACGGATGTCTTCAAAAAGCTGCTGATATTTTAGAGCTGGTGTTTTGCCCTTAGACAAAATAAGTTTTTTCAATGCTTCAGCTAACTCTTCTTTCCGTTTACGAGAGGTGGCACTCATTCCTGAGGTAAAAGAAATTAATGAAAATATTTCTGCTACAGGGAAGTGAAATATTTCAAATTTCCATAAATATTTTACTAGTGTTGCCACAAAACGGTTAGGGGACAGTTGGCGAAATGCCAAAATATACTCAACACTGAGTTCTGAATTCTCTGCTCTTTCCAGTTTTCTGTGAGTGAGTTTAAGCTCGTTTCCTCTAAAACAATCCACACACTCTGAAAGGCAAGCAGTGCTCATTAAGAAACGAACTGCTTCTTTAAAACGGGCTAGAGAACAGGAGGCAAATCCCTGGGAACTCAGGGGCAGCATGGGGTCCATGCACATGTGCAGGTGCATTTTTTCCTTAGAAGTTAGTGTGTATTTTTCTTACAGCTTTAATAAACTCTCAACGAGGCCCTGACCTGATAAAGGTTAAGAACCTCTGCCGCTTCAAACGATTTGTTAGCTCCGAGGCGAAATGCCCAGTACGCGCACGCTCGGGCCCACAGACCTGTGGTCAGGATGGAGATGTCCACGATGCCCGTCCGGGGGTCGGTGGCAGACTGCTTCAGGGCCTCCCGATGGAGGCGCTTTGCTTCTTCGACGTCCACGGCTTCGACTCTGTTTGAGAACCGGACCTTGGCGTGGGCCTCTGCTAGCCGGATGAGGGACTCCAGCTGTCGAGGGTACGCGGAGACCATTCCCCGGCTGCTGCCGATCTTCCTCATGTCCACATAAGCCTAGTGCGGACAGGAAACCCCAACCCCTTTAACGATGGCCTTACTTGTGTGCTTGAACCCGAACAGTCACTGTTCTGTTAGACAGACGACTGCAGCGCCGAGGGGGATTAGGACAGATCCAGCCTTGAGCCCACCAAGGAGGCGGGAGCTGACGTAGCCCCAAAGAGAGAGGAAAGGGAGGTGGTGAGGTGCCGACGGCCGGCACACGGGGACAGTGACCTCGGCCGGCACACAAGGGGCAGTGACCTGGGGCAAGGGGCACGCCGCGATTCCAGTGGAGCACGAACCTGAAAAGTCCCAGCAGAGTGCCTGCCTGAAAGAGACGCTCAGGCACCGTCTCTGATCTATGCCCCTGCCGAGGGTTCCCTTAATGAACGAGGCAGGCAGGTGACTGGGATAATGTTACAAAGGTGAGTTGTAGTAAACTCACATGTAGATGACATAATTTTATTACTTTTTGAGCAACTCTCAAGGATATGATACAAATGGAAAATTATGCATCACTTAGAACTTCATTTATGCACTTTTCAGGGGCTTAGGCACCAGGAACCTTTTTAATATGATAAATAGCTTTATCATTACGCCCTGTATCCATGTGAAAGGATACTGAAAAGTGAACATCAGATACTTTTAGTTCATTTTATTTTAATATTTTTTTAATGTTTTTTTATTTATTTTTGAGAGAGAGAGAGAGAGAGAGAGAGAGAGAGAGAGAGAGAGAGAGAGAAAGACCATGCAAGCAGGGGAGGGGCAGAGAGAGAGGGAGACACAGAATCTAAAGCAGGCTCCAGGCTCTGAGCTGTCAGCACAGAGCCCGATGCAGGGCCTGAACCCATGAACCATTAGATCATGACCTGAGCCGAAGCTGGACGCTTAACTGACTGAGCCACCGAGGCACCCCGAGTTCATTTTATTTTTTACCAACAAGCAAATGAAAGCTCAGAAAAATTAGAGGACTTCTCCAGAGTTACAAAGTTACTAAGGAGCATCGCTTGTATTTCAAACACGTATTCTGATCTTAAATTCACTGTGCTTATAAATATTTAATTATAAAAAGTTTGTACAACACATACAAATGTATCCTTCCTTTTACCCTTAGAAAAGTTAATTTTGCAACACAGGAGGAAAATGCAGTTATAGAAAATAGTATGTTATTAACAAAATCACTGTTGGAAAGGGGATGACCAGCCAATTCCATTAATGCAATTGGCTACAGGCTCAACAGAAACACCTCCAGGGTTTACCCAGGGTCCCGTGTTACCTCGATGAGAGCCTGGCTGGCCTCCTGGCTCAGCCGAGGCACGACCATGCTGTGGGCGTAAGCAATGTAGTCCTTCAGCACCGCCATGTCCATGAACTCCTCCTCCGCCTGCTCCTCGCTCTGGTAGTACAGCGCCACCAGGTGGTGGGCCAGGCGCCTGTCGTATGCTTCGTCCTGAGGGTCCAGCATGAGGAATATCAAATCAAACCTGAGAAAATATTGTAGAGAAAAACTGTTTTCCTGCTTGGGACACCAACACATCCACAAATGTAACTTAACAATTGCTCCTGAGCCCGGGCGCCTGGGTGGCTCAGTCGGTTAAGCGTCGGGCTTCAGCTCAGGTCATGATCTCACGGTTCGTGGGTTGGAGCCCCGCGTTGGGCTCTGTGCTGACAGCTAGCTCAGAGCCTGGAGCCTGCTTCGGATTCTGTGTCTCCCTCTCTCTCTGACCCTCCCCTGCTTGTGCTGTCTCTGTCTCTCAAAAAAAAAAAAAAAATTAAGAATTGCTCCTGAGCCACGTAGTGATATACAGAGAATGTGTGTGTAGTCAGGGCGGCCAAGGGAGATTTAAGTGTCTGCTGTCCAGTGGTGTAGTGAGGCTTCAACCCAAACCCCTTCTCCCTGTTCTGGCCCCAGCAGGTGCCTGCTCTTCTGGCCCTTAGGTCTTCCAGGAAAAAGCTCATCACCAAATAGCTAAGTCAAAGAAGTAAGATTCCTCTGAGGGAAATGTTATGGTAATTTGGAAGACTGGAAGATTTAAAAGAAAAGGCATTCAACTGTTTAGGAAAACAAACAAACAAACCACCAAAAAACTTCGGTCAAAAAAAAAAAAGTCTAGGGGCACCTGGGTGGCTCAGTCGGTTAAGCGTCAGACTCTTGATTTTGGCTCAGGTCATGTCATGATTTGTGGGTTTAAGCCCCCCGTCAGGCTCTGCGCTGACAGCACAAGGCCTGCTTGGGATTCTCTCTCCTTCTCCCGTAACCTCCCCCAAAATAAATAAATAAACTAAAAAACAAAAAAATGTTAAGTAAAACCTAAAAATCCATTTATGAAATATATCCGTACTTGTAGTAGTGGGGTTGAGAAAAAGTATGGACCACACAGTTCCACGTTCATAAATTTAATTTTTCAGAACTGTATCTGTCACATGAAGCCATTCTCCGTACTTTCTTAATAGTCTATAGTGGCTCTAAGACTGAGATGAGCAGTGAGTGACGGCAAGGTGAAATGTCCTAATAGTTTCAAAGGAGCGAATGTTAAGGTGACACTCACAGCTGCGGAGTGAAGTACAGCCCTTCCCACGAAAACTCAACCACTCATTTTGGAAAACTCTGCATCAGAATGAAGAATTTGATACTAGCAGCTGCTGAATACTATATTTTTTTTATAAAAAAAACTTTTTTAGTTTTATTTATTTTAAATTTTTAATGATTTTTATTTAGTTTTGAGAGAGAAACAGTGCGAGCAGGGGAGGGTAAGAGAGAGAGGGAGACCCAAAATCCAAAGCCAGGGTCTAGGCTCTGAGCTGTCAGCACAGAGCCCGACGCAGGGCTCGAACCCACGAACCGTGAGATCGTGACCTGAGCTGAAGCCGGATGCTCAACCGACTGAGCCCCCCAGGCGCCCCTCCGTATTTTTTTATTGGGTGCACGTGAGCGCACACGAGCAGGGGAGAGGCGCAGAGGGGCAGGAGCGGGACTCCCAAGCAGGCTCCATGCTCAGTGTGGAGCTCAGTGTGGGGCTCAATCCCATGACCCTGGGATCATAACCCGAGCTGAAATCAGGAGTCGGATGCTTAACTGACTGAGCCACCCAGGCGCCCCTATTATTTTCTTTGTCTCACCCTGAAAATTCTACAAACGAGCCAAGAAAGAACACGTCTTTGACGTTCTCGTACCTCGATAACAACGTGTGAGGCAGCTGGATATTCTCAATGGTCGTTTTCTTCGGATTCCACTGAGACTCGATAGGATTTGCTGCCGCCAGGATGGAAGTGCGTGCGTTGAGCTGGCAAATAATCCCGGCCTGTCAGAGAAAACAGTGCGGTTAGGAGCCCCCCCAGTGCTGGCAGGAAGAGCGTGACTGTGTTCGGCGGCGTGCCCTCTGCCGCACATCTGCTGTCACCAACAGCCAGGCCACATCACGGGAGGGGGACGTCGACAGACCCACCGGGGACAGTGCCATCCTCGATCCAGAGTTTGGATACATGCAAGCCGTAACTGCTTTCTCCTCACACACTAAACCCCCTGCGGGACACTCAGGACAAACTCAAGTTCTACGAATCCCACACATCAGTGAGTTAGTACAGCGAAATCAAAGATGAAAGAGGATCTTGCAGAAAATCTTTTTCAAAAGCATTCAGCTGAAACCCAGCAGGAAAGGTACTGAGAAGGATTCATGAGCCTCCAGAAGCAGCACCAGGGTGACCGCGGCTGACCCTCCCAGCGTGCCTGTGGGCGGCCGGAGAGCGGGCCTCACCTTCGCGATGGAAAGAGTCTGCTGCTCCATGACCTCGTGCAGCACCGACCTTGTACTTTCGTTCATCTTGTCAAACTCGTCAATACAGCAGATGCCGTTGTCGCTGAGGACGAGGGCGCCGGTCTGCAGGACGAGCTGCCTCGTCTCGGGGTCCTTCGTCACGTAGGCGGTGAGGCCAACGGCGCTGGAGCCCTTCCCGGACGTGTACTGGCCCCTGGGGACCAGGTGGTACACGTACTGCAGCAGCTGGGACTTGCTGGTCCCGGGGTCCCCGCACAGCAGGATGTTGATCTCGGCCCGGAATTTGCCTCTTCCCGTGTGACTGAAATCCTTCCTGGTTCCACCGAAGAGCTGAAGCAAGATTCCCTGAATAAACATGTTTAAACGTTCACTTACTACATAGTAACTGAGACCCTGTATAAGTATTAGAAGGATCTTCTTACTCAGTGAATAAAAACACGATTAATTCAGACATTAAAGGAAAGTATAAAGAACACATCAGTGCTTTAAAGGAGCACAGCCAGTCTGTATAGAAGGTCACTAAGCCGGAACAGTGGCCGTGCAAGTCCCCGTTCTGACCCCACCTGGTTATGATGAGAAACCTCCAAGCTCAACGGAGATACGAGAGAACGGACAGTGATGCTGTAATTCTCGGCAACCAGTAACTAAGTCAGACTGTGAGCACCCAGCTCCGTGGAACAGGCAACAACCCTCATCCTTTCCGGGCGGGGGGGAAGGAGGAGACGACCTCAAAGAACTACAAATCCTGATCAAAGGTAAAAATCCCTGGTTACCTTCTTTATGTCTTCGTGTTCATAAATGCTTGGAGCCAAGGCTGAAGCAAGTCTCTCGTAAATGTCTGGTTTTCTGGAGAGCTGCTTAAGCAACTCCACACGCTTCTCTGAAAAAAGTTTCTGCTCGGCTTCTTCATCAAGGCCATGGAGACGCTTTGCATCAGTTTTCCGATAGTGAATGACATCAATGTGGGTTTTGTAGACAGACTTCACGTTACTCACTTGTGAGTTGACTCGAATGGGAACAGCTCGATAGATGCCTGAGGACACAAGCCAGAGACAGGCTCCTGTCGTCCCCTAGATGGCTCCTAGGCCAGCACGGACAGCAGGGGTCCCGCGGAGACGCGACGGCCGTCCGATCTTACACACACACACACACACACACACACACACACACACTCTCTCTCTCTCTCTCTCTCTCTCTCTCTCTCTCTCTCTCTCTCTCTCTGCCTTCACGGCCCTCCTAGAACCAAGGACTCAGGCCTCTGCTACAAAGCTCCCCACTGAAGGGGGCAAGACAAGTTAGGAAGATCACAGGTTTTTGATAAAAGCAGACCTAAAACTGCGACCATCTGTTAGCTCCGTGACCTTGATCACCTCAATATAACCATACTACATACAATTGTGCTGAGATTTAAATGAAATTCTTTCGTTTTTAGCACAAGAATTGGCTTACGGCTATGTTCAATATATAGTATTTTGAAATAGTATTTTCATTTCTCTTAAGCTGAGTATACCGAATCTGCTTAATAATTATTTGACAAAGTACTATTATTTTAGAACAATGTCCTAAAATCCTGTACTGAAAGTTTGGGAAGAAAGGAAATCCTAAAAGCTCTTTCAGAAATTACTCAAAAATTATTTCATAGATAAGACAGTCTACGGAGTCAAGGGTGAAGATAAGATAAAGGAGAAACCGAAGTGTCTGAGTGAATGGCCATGCCTCAGTGCGCTTCTGAAAAGAATATATAATTTAATGACGTTAGAAGTAAATGAACAATCAGCCCTTCAAACATACCAACTCATTTATTCTCCAAGAAGTGTTTCCCAACCTCACAGGTCTATGTTTATCTTTCTTGACTTTCAACCCAGAACGCTTGGACTCTAGACAATCCATTTTGCTGCCCTTTTTGAGGAGCAAGCGTCTGTGCCCTGTACCACAGCCTTCACGACAAACGTCCAGATTGCCGTCCTTTTATTTAACAGATCAACCGAACTCTTCTCAAGACATAACAACCAGTCTCCATGTAGCATTCCGAGGGCACACAGCCGCCCTCGCGGCAAGCCAGGTCAGGTGGACGACGACTTACAGCGGTCTAGTTACCCTCACCGGTGCGTGCGAGGGTTCGCTGCCGCACAACGGCACACCGGACGCTTGTCTTCCGGCTACACAGTGCTTTCCACCCTCCCCCCCCCACATACGTTCCCCTCTGTCACCGCATTAATTCCCCTTGGCAGTTGAGGAAACTAAGATAGCTGCCTACATACTTTATCAGAGATTTCAGGGCAGTGGGGAGGCAGAGCTCAGGACACATTCTCTCGCAGTGCTGACTACAGGCTGCCAAGGCCAAGGCCAGGCTTCATGCCGGGGAGACACGGGTTGGGGACACACCGGCAGGCGGCCCCAGGAGCCACGGCCGCTCCCCGGGCGCAAGCCCCAGGCTGCCCTCCATGGAGAACTGTGCCCGCTGTGCAAACACACCCTCTGAGAGACCAGGCGCTCATGCGGCTCCGAAGCAGTCCCAGGGAGACTGGCATCCTGCGTCGTGCAGCGGCCAGAACAGGGGAGGAGCCCTGGGCCACGAGTGAGAGCCGCAGCGACAGGAGCTGCAAGTCTCCCTCCCCGCTTCCCTTAAAATACCATAACGTGACCCCCGCGTGGAAGCCAAGTGCTGACCCGTTCTTCTCTGTACCAGGTGACTGTTAACCCTTGGCTGTGCATTTGGGAAATAAGCAGCAAGTTATTTAAAATTCCAGAGTTGGTGAGCGCCGCTTCCTGGAGCTGCTGGTCTAATTTCCATGTTCCCAACAGCAGCCCTGTCTGAGCTGTTTCCTCCAGGCACCAACACTCTCCGGACAAAATACACCCACGGCTCTGTAACACTGAGTAGCCAAAGCCAGCAACTGTGAGGACCGTGAAGGGGAAGGGTCCGTCCCGTGAGATGAAAGGTGATTAAAGCCGCAGGGCCATCTCCTCAAGACCTGAATCACTGCTGCAGGCAGGACGGGCCAGAGGACTAAGAACTGTCAGAAACCAAAACCAAAACCCAAGAGAGACATCTCCTTAACACAACCTACATTCCTACCTGTCACATGCACTCGGTCTCCAGGCTGAACCTTGTCAACAAGATCGTTGTGAGCAAAAAGGATGACAGTGTGAGGCGTCTGCCCCGCAGGCATGTCCTCAGGAGACTCTTGAAGTTTGATCTGAAAGAGCAGAGGAAACGAAATCTCGGGGAATGACAAGCATAATTTACACAAGCCTGCAAGTCTGGGTACACTTAGCGATAACTAACTACTTTTGATGTTTACCTCGTTTAAAACACGTTCTTTGCTTTTATCTCCAGATAGCTAACATTTTTTTAAAAAAGCTTTTAATGTGACATGAACACATTTTGGAAGGATTTTGTTTATTTACTCATCACCCTATTCGGGGGCAGTGTCTCTTGACCTCTGTGACTTTTTTTTTTTTTTTGGCCATTTCAAGGCTGTAGTGCATATTTCTTGGTTTAAATGTCTGCCTGTACTTCTAATTATGTTTTTAGAAGTTACATGTAAAAAAATAAAAGTCACTTCTAATAGATTTCCTGGGTGGAGAAGCACACACTTTTCAGGTTCATGGTCAAGCACTTTCGGGCCTCTCTCCTAGTCATAAATACGCGCCTATTTCCTCATCTAAGAGGTATTTGCTGAGTACCTGCCGCGAGCTGGGCCCTAGTGCTAGGAATCGGGGATTTGCAGTGAGTGAAGGTCTCTCCCTCAGAGTGGAACGAGCACAGACAACACACGAACACACAAGTGAGGACGCAACATCAGTGACAAATTCCATGGACAGAAGAAAACACCGAGCGGGGAACACCGGCGGCGGGGGCAGGGAGGATGGTGTCTGTGAGGCGAGGTTAGGGAAGGCCTTTCTCAGATCAGGCGACCTCTAGGCAGAGGATAAGGCCGTCAGAGAGGAAGCCATGGGTTCTAGCAGCAGGAGCAGTAAGAACAGCCAAGGCAGAGGTCTCCAGGCAAACTCACGCTGAGCCGAGAAGCCGCTGCCCTGAGGCCCGTGGGTGCGGGAAGCGTGCTGTGGGGATGTCGGGCCATGCGGTTTGGAGGCTACTCTAAGATGTTACGGTTTTATTTCAAGTCCGTTTGGGATCTTTAAAGCTTTCTAGGAACACTATACTGTAAGCTCCTTGGGAGCAGCGTTCCCATGATTTTATCTCCAACTCAGCACCACATTGGCATGAGCTGAGGTATATTTGCTCCAATAATTGGTACCAAAATTAAAGATTTCTATCTTAATTTCATTTTCAATTCTTTGTTTAGTAAAAAGTTGAACGTGTCTTAACATTTGCTAGTATTTTTCTTACTGAGTCCCCATAGGGGAAAATGCCTTTGTAGTATTTTGAACATATTCGCTCTGCTTAAGTTTTAAAAGTTAAACATTGTAAGAAAATAAAACAAACTGAACAGTCCGTGTCCCTGTTGTACTTTTATACCGCCATAATCATAGCACACAAATGATTCTTTTTCCGACTTATTTCTAAGTCATCTTAATAACTTCCCTGTAACATTTTTAGGGTTAAAGACGCAAACGGCCCAATTCCTTTTATAATAAAATCTGTGAGAAAAACTCCAAAAAACCTGTCAATTCATTCTGTACCCGAGGAACAGCCAAAAAATGACAAAATTAAGTACTTTTTGCCAATCTTTTTAAAAAAAATTTTAAAGTAACCTGTACGCCCAACGTGGAGCTCAAACTTACAACACTGAAATCAAGAGTCACTTGGGTCTACTGGCTGAGCCGGCCACGAGCCCCCAGTTTTACCGATCTTGGGACATGCCATCCTAACGCTGAGGGCTTAAGTTTCAAGTACCCAGCCTACAACCCGATAATAAAACAGTGTCAGAGGAGGAATGAAATAGCTGAATTCCATCTAGAAAGCCAGGTGTTAGAGGCTTACTGATGGACATATTAAGATTGGCTTTTGCAGGATCCAGAGAGGCAGAACAAAGGGGAGGCCCCGCAGGGCCCCAGAAGGCACACACCATCTGCTTGTCGGAGAACAGAGAGCGATTGTGGATCAGCGCCATGCTGTGGGTGGTGTGGCAACGCTCACACACGGAAGGTTCAGCGATGCGACCACGGTCGATCTCCACCCGGGCCGTGTGCGCACACACGTGGCACCGGAAGAAAGCCTCTTGCATCTCTGGGATCAGCTGCGATGTCCTGATTACCATGCCACTGATGGCGATGAGCTGGTCGATGTCTGCAAGGGGTTGGGGGGAGAGATCAGCTTGTCCACCAGTCACTGTCCACAGCCCAGCCAAATCCTACTGGGAGACGCAGAGGTACCTGGGGAGGGCTGGGGTCACAGACAGGTGCTGTGGCCTGGGCCACAACGTTTCCCTGGGTACCCTCAGGTCTGGCTTGGGATGCCCCTCCTGTGTTGTCTTATTTCTCCTCAGCTCTGACGGACCTTGGCGCTCTGCCCCAGGGCCCCCCGCTCCAATAAGCATCTACCCCCTCCCTGCCTGTCTGCCTCCTGTTCCGCTCCACCTGCCGGCTCTGGGTTAGAGGGTTGACACTTTTGCTTCCTTTGCTGCACGGCCTTCCGCCTCACCCACTGTGTCACGTAGAAGTCCTGCTGTCTCGGTGTATGTGAAAAGCACAGGCCCTGGAGCCAGATGATGGGGAATGAGAACCTGTGTGACCCTGAAAATATCCTTAGCCACTCTGTGCCCATCTACAGATGACAATACCGACGTCACCTACCTTATGAAGTTGTTGAAGATTAATAACCTGCATACATCAAGCCTAATAAGAATGGTCCTGGCAGTATTAAGCACTATATATAACTTGGCCAATCTTCACTGCCATTTATACAAGAAAGCCCTTATACAGAATATTTTTCACTCTTGTTCCTGGTTCCTCTACAACTTGGACCTTCCCTGACAAGAAAACTTTTACATAACCAATTCCCACCTGCTGGTTATCTGCAGTCAACAGAACACAGCCTCTGGTCACCACGGCTGGCTTTGTGGACTGTTTCAGCCTTCCAGTACTTACTGACTCCCGGGGTCCTTCCACTTGGGCCTGTCCTCCCTTCCACCTACCTACAAATCTTCCCTTCTTCCCTCCCCACCAATCCTCGTCCTTAACAAGCCACCTCTGAGACAAGTTCTACTGGCAAATGTAAAAGTCAAAAAACTTTTGGAATTAGTTCAGGATCTACAATTCCTCTTCCTCTGAAACTATGACAATCTTCAATCTTACCCTGAATTCCTCATGCACTAATGCTTTGCCTCTGAAAACTTAACTGTAACACTCTTACTCAAATAGTCTCCTACTTCCTTCTCCGTCACCATTTACTGGCTGATCATAGAAGTGAGGTCAGGAACGAATTCCATGATACACACATACACACATAAATGTATTCACATATATACGTACACATATATTCCTTTAATCAACACTGAGCTCCAATACTTGCTTGCTTACTGGCTTATTTTCTTTTACTGACATTTGCGTCTCTTGTACACCCACCTACAGAGGCATTTACTCATTCTCAGTAGTTTATATGCCTCAATTTTCATACATGGCAAATACTATATTTGTCCTATATTTCCACTCCTTTTGGCCACTGTCCAGCTTAGGACCCTGCTGTTCCACACTGGAGCTACTTTTAAAATCTCCTAACTGAATTTCAACATACCTTGCAAACCAGACTGACCCACTGTGAACTTTTCAAGAGAGCAAAAGCCTTCTTTTGCTTTCTCTTGGAAAAGTATCAATGGCTCCCTATTGACTTTGGAGTAAAAATCCGTATTAAATTGGAATTCAAAGTTCTTTAGGACGCAGCATTTGCTATTTCTGCTCAGCTCCAGTTCACTTCTACCTACCTTTCCCTTTGTGCTGTCTAGTGAATCCATGCCTGCTTTCCAAATCCTTACTGTAACCCAAATTTCTCTTTCCACCCGGGCCTAGAACTCTTGCCTCCCTCGGCTGAGACACCTCCTGCACTGCTCTTCTGTTCTACACTTTTCTTTTTATTACCTTCCAAACTAGATTTCTTTCTTAAGCTCCAAGGCAAGGATCATATTTGCATTTGTTTTCTATAGTGATTTTAAAAGAGTGCTTGCTAAAAAAAATAAAATAAAATAAAAAAGTGCTTACTTGTAGTTGTAAAATTATTATACCAGGGCAAGCTTTTCTTTAGATGGAGAATTGTCAAGAGTTGTAACACCTTTTATGTAATTTCAGTTAAGTTAAAAAAGGTATAGTGCATTGACAGGTGTATAAAGTAAGTGAATCTGCCGTAGAGTCAATTTATAATCCATCACCACCCCTATCACCGACACCGATTCTTCTAAAGTGCCTTGATATGGAAATAAAATTTTGTTTATGTATTTCTGTATTAAAAACATTACCTTCTGGATTCAGGTTTCTCATATTCTTTGTCTTCAACGCGTTGAATGGTCTTACTTGAATCTGATGTTCTAAGATTGAGTCAGGGTAACGGTCAAAGAAGATCTCATTGACAGCCATGTCAAAGGTTGGGATAACTTCCTATAAAAATGAATGTAAAGAAAGCAGGCTTTGTTTATATTTCCATCTTAGAATTAAATACGAAAAATAAAGCATTTCGTATCAACAAAATATAAAAACAAAAACACATGGCATAATCCAGAGGTATCACCTTTATACAACCACAACATGCAGTTTACAAAACCTTGGGTACATTGAGACTGAGCTATCTCATCTTTGCATATTTTCATTTGGGTTCATTGTGATCATGCATATGAAACCTTCACAATGTACTGCCATGTCTTAGGCTTTTAATTAACAAAAGGATTCTGAACTCATACTTTTGTGTCTTATTTTTATTTATTTTAAACATTTATTTATTTTTGAGAGACAGACGGTGAGCAGGGGAGGGGCAGAGAGAGAGGGACACACAGAATCGGAAGCGGGCTCTAGGCTCTGAGCTGCCAGCACAGAGCCTGACATGGGGCTCGAACCCACGAACTGTGAGATCATGACCTGAGCCGAAGTCAGATGCCCAACCGACTGAGCCACCCAGGCGCCCTGTGTCTTATTTATTTCCCATAATGATATCATAATAAGTCATAATTACTACACTCAAATTTGTTAACATTTATTTCCCATTTTACAGATGAAAAATCAGCCTCTAGACACTAGGGAACTTGACCAAGGTCACACAGCTATAAGGTAGCAATATCAAGATATAAAACCAAGTCAGCTTACCACAAGCCTACAATCATAATCAAAATAGCTGATGCTTTAATAATAAATCTGACCTAAAGCTTAAAAAAAGATTATAATACAGTTAACATAATCTGTTACAGATAACACAAATGTGTAATGCATTTATTTATAAAATATTTTCATTTAAGATAATTTATTTAATCCAACCCAAGGAGCTATCAATTTTAAGATTCACCATTATTTTATATATGATTAAGAAACACTGACAATTAGGGGCGCCTGGGTGGCTCAGTGGGTTGAGTGCTGACTTCGGCTCAGGTCATGATCTCGCAGTCATGAGTTCGAGCCCCACCTTGGGCTCTGTGCTGACAACTCCGAGCCTGGAGCTTGCTTCAGATTCCAGATTCCATGTCTCCCTTTCTCTCTGCTCCTCCCCCACTCCCACTCTGCCTCTCAAAAATAAACAAACATTAAAAAGAATTACAAAAAGGGAAAAGAAACACTGCCAATTAAACTGCCACTGATAGCAATATAAATCTCAATTTTTGAAATGTCAAAGTATGAGAAAATGTTCATGTTTAAACAATTTTTTTAATGTTTTTATTTATTATTAAGACAGAAAGAAACAGAGCATGAGTGGGGGAGGGGCAGAGAGAGAGAGGAAGACACAGAATCTGAAGCAGGCTCCAGGCTCTGAGCTGTCAGCACAGAGCCCGATGTGGGGCTCAAACCCACAAACTGTGAGATCATGACCTGAACTGAAGCTGGATACTTAACCCACTGAGCCACCCAGGCGCCCCGAGAAGATGTTCATCTTAAAGGAGAATGTGATTTCCGTAAGTTTTTGTGCTCTGGAGGCCTATTCTGCAGGCCCATGAAAGTCAGCTACTAAAAAACTCTCTAGATATTCTGGATGTTAATATAATCCACCATCGTCAAAATCAAATTCTTACCTGTGGGTAGCAGATGAGCTGTCTGTATAGACTTTTGTCAAATGACTTTATGTGTTCACAGTTTACATTTAAAAACGGCTCCCCAGTGACATTAATCTAGAAGAGAAGACAAGTTATGTTCTGCTCATTTTTTAAGGTACATAATTGGAATTCATAAGACTATTTGATTACCTCCGCAAGTCGTTGCATGTACAGAGGTTCAGTAATATCTATGCCAATATTTTCTTCTTCTTTAGCCAGAGGGTCAATAAAACACTTAAGGAATCTCTGGATGGGGAGAGAAAAAGATGAAATTTGATGCATTTAGGAATAACCAACTACTCAAAAATGCAAAAAATTACGAGTCCATCACTATTTAGAGACATGTATGTTCTCATATAGCCAAGCATCATGGCTACTTAGACATAGCCCATAAGCCCTTTCTCCCAGAATTTTCAGAGCTGTAAGATATTAAAACAGGTTACCTGGAAATTTTCTTTGCATGCTGCCACATTTACATCCGTTCCCCAAATCACAAGTTTTTGGCCTAGAGACTGCTCACTCCCCACCACATCTTCTGTTGCCGGCTACGCAGAAAAACACGTGACAACGTTAACGGGGAGTTACCTGTTCCATGTTCCCTGAGCGCCGCAATCAGAAAACTGCGCTGTGCACTCACCACATCGGACTGCAGATCCACCTGCAGGCCCTTCCGCGCGGACCCCAGGTCAGGCCTCTGCCTCACGGGTGTGCCTCGAACAGCACTCCTGGGAGTTCCCTCTACCCGAGAGCTGGGCGTGCCATACGTCAGCGGTGAACTAACGTCAAAGTCAAGGGGAAGTGCTGTAAACACAAAATTTGACAATCCACAATAAATTCCGGTAGTCTATCAGATCATAAACCACAGCATGTTCTTGGTTGACCTAAGTCATCTAAACACAACAGTACATAATGTTGCTTGTAACCTGAGGTGGTAAAGACTCCCAGGACTACTAAACCTTCTGGTAACAAAGGACCAAAACTTTTTTTCTCTTCTAAGCCCTCACACCTACCAGCTCTGTCCTCTTGCTGACCATTCTAGCTCATCTGCAGTTAGTTACACTAACTTCCCGTTAGCAAACCGGCAAAGCTGAGCAGCAGAAGCACCATCTGGATGTTAACCACAGGACAACTTGGAACGGCACCACCACACCTGAGGAATGCAGCTGAGCGGGGCTGGAAAACAAGGCGTCCTGCGCGGCGGGGCTCTGCAGGTCAGCGCCGGGCGACGTCGGCATGGGCTGCAGCTCCCCGGTGGAGGTAGAATCCTCGCCTCTGCGTCTCCGATACGGGGATGACCTCGCTTCCTCACTGCGAGCTGGCGACGTACAGAACAGAAAAGATGCCCATTAATTCTCGCGTTGGGTCTTCCTGGAGTTCCATCAAATCTTTTGGGAACACATAACAAGCCAAACAAAAAGGAGGCAAATGGGCACGGGCATGTTTACGCATAAAAACCCCAGCCGGGCAAGGGTGGATATGAGGGCCCGGCGCTGCCGCCTCACAAGTGTCTGCACTCTAGAACGGGCAGAACACAGAGCAAAGTCGGCCGTCTGCACGCCTTACTCCCCGCGTGACTTAAAGACATCGCTCCGAGCCAGAAAGCCGCGGGGCCTAGCGCACAGACCAACGTGGCGGGAAAAGGCCGGAAAAGAAGCGAGGGTAACGTGGCGGGCCCGAGCCACGGGAAGAGACTTACGCGTCTGCGCGGGAGTGACTCGCCCGCGCCGGCTGCCGCGGCGGCTCGGGGTGGACGCCGGGGACGACATGGTGGTCGCGGTACCTGCGCAACGAAAAGGGAGGCTCACGGCGCGTCCGCCGCCGGCTTCCGCCCTCCCCACCGCACAGATACCCGCGCCGCCCCGCCCTCGCCCGAGAGCTGCCGCGGGGGAAGCGCCGCACCTGCGGGGGAAGCGCCGCACCTCCGGCGCACTCAGGGGTCCCAGACCCACCTGGAGGCTCGAGTTGCGAACCGCAGGGGCGGGGCCCAGGTTTCGCGCCGGCGGCACTGCAGTCAACGCCTTCGGCGGTGCCCCACCAATCATAGAAGCGCTCATGTATGGCTCCGCCCCCGGGAGACGCCACTGCTCACCAACAGGGGGGATTGAACGGCTTCTTTCGGTGCCCCACGGCAGCAGACTCGGGCCTCGCTCGGTGCTCCCCCTCCGTTTATGTGGTCTGACCCCTACGAGACAGCGTTTTCGCGGGAAATCTGCCCCGACCAGGTTCACGGAGGGGTTTTTCTACACTGTAGCGTTGACTAAGAATGTTTTTCTATATCCGTTAGGCACTTTCATTTTTTAAAGACATTACGCATGCATTTTTCATTCTTTATCAAGGGACAACTTTGTAGATCTTGACCCGAACCTCTAGCTTTTGTTTTTTTTTTCTCCTCTCAATTCACCAACCTTCGGCCCCATCTATTTTCAGAGGCAAAATTGTTGGATTCCTGTTTCTCTCTAGGCTTCGATGTATGCATCCTAAGTGTATTGTGTGTAACACATTCGTTGACCTGCTAATATCTTATTTCACATTTAAGCGGCCCTTCCTACAGAGAAAATTCCATTCAAGGTTTCCGGCAAGAGTCCCGTCACCGCGAGCTCCGCCCCTACCCTGGAAACCCCGCCCCCGAGCCCCGCGGCATCTTGGGATCCCGGCAGAGGGTGCGCACGCGCAGTCCTCGGCTTGGGCACCATGGCTGACTCCGGCTCAGGCGTGCAGGGCTCTTTACTGCAGCTGCAGAAGTCCCTGTCTGCCGGCGACCGCTGCTCCGCGGCGGCGGCCAGTTACCAGCTGATCCGGGGCCTGGGGCAGGAGTGCGTGCTGAGCTCCGGCCCCGCCGTGCTGGGTGGGTACCGTCCCGGCTGCGCCGCGGAGGGCGCCGGCGCCCGTGCGCCCTTGGGGTTTCCGTATTGTGCGGGAGCACGACAGGCTAGCGTTTCTCCCGCCCTGGGCGTATCTAGCAATATTTTGAAGTCCAGCTTTTGATTCTGGATTGTCGGAATTTCTGTGGAAATTTTTGGTGAAAAAAAGTGACTTGTCATACTGCTTTTTTTGTTGGGAGAGGAAAGATGTTTTAAAAGTCAAGTTGGTGAAAATGCGTTGTTTAGCAATCCCTACTATGCGAAGTGGGCCCAGGGAACCAAAGGAAAATTATCTTCTTCCACCTTAAACGCGCCTAAACCCTCCAGTACCTTATTCAAATCCTCAGGTTTGAAACCTCAAAAGGTTCCTACTTTTGAGAAGCATTGCAGAAATGTAACTGAAAAGTCATGCGGTTCTTTTAACTTTTTAGCAATCACTGAATGAGAACTTTTTGTTCCTTTATTGTAAAAGTGCTTTTTTCCCCCAGCACTTTTAAAATATATCATTGCCTGAAAACTTATGATGCTATCTAGTACCTATTGTCAAGGGTATATTATTAATGGGAAAATAAATTTTCAAAATTAACATGTAAATGTTTTCTAGTCTCAGCGTTTCTAAGTTAGAATTCCTTTTTCCTTCCTTTAGTTGTTTATAAAGCAGGTCCAAGTTTATTCTGAACAGTATGTCCTTTCGCGTGAGAGATTTCAGAGGAGTGTATTAGTTTTCTGTTGTCGCGGTAATAAATACTACAAGCTTAGTGGTTTGGATTTGTTAATGTTACAGTTCTGTAGTTAGAAGCCTGACATGGGTCTCACCAAACTAAAACCAAGGCATCAGGGAGGGTAACTTTCCAAAGGCTCTTGTGTAGAATTCATTTCATTTTTCCTTCAGGTTGGCAGCATTCTGTTCTTGCAGTTACGGGACTAAGGTCCCTTTTTCCTCCCTGATGTTCCGGGCTTGTAGAAACCAACCACATTTCTTGGATCCTGGCTTCCATCCTCGAAGCCGGCAACCATGGGTCCAGTAACTCCTGTGCTTGCAATCTCTCGTCTCTCCCCTTCCTCTCCCCTCTTTCCAACTTTCTTCTTCCCTTCTCCAACAGTGTTGAGGGCACAGTGATTCTACTGGGCCCACAGATAATCCAGGATAATACCCCCTCTTTAAAGTCAACCACGAGTAACTTTAATTCCATTTGCAACCTGAATTTCTTTTAGCCACGTGAAGTTCTCATATTCGCAGGTGCGGTATCGGGATCAGGGCTCTAATATCTTTGGAGCCATTATTCTGCCTGTGTCATCTCAATGGAATATCATCTAGAATTTTCTGTTTTCCTTGTTTAAATACAGCAGCCTTGAGTTAGTGTTTAATTGCTTATTAAGCAAATTTAAGGCTGAATTGAGAAATATGCAGCCCATTCTGGGTGGGTTGATGGAGTGGTTGTTGCCAACTCTCTTACCTTACTTATTTTTTTTGTCCAGCATTACAGACTTCCTTAGTTTTCTCCAAAGATTTCGGTTTGCTTGTCTTTGTTCGGAAATCACTTAGCATGGATGAAGTAAGTTGAAGAGTTTTATTTTCCTTTTCTTGTATATTCTTAAATGTGAAGTGACTCTTCTTCTTACCCATATTTACTGTATTTTTGTTACAGTTTCGTGATTGTAGAGAAGAAGTCTTAAAATTTTTATGTGTTTTCTTAGAAAAAATTGGCCAGAAGATCACACCTTACTCTCTTGATATTAAGGTAAAAAGAAAAAAACGTATTACATACCAACATTGATTGTAATTTATGGTGTAAGTTAAACTCGCATTTGTATTTTCTTCTTGCCTTTCTCACCGAGGAGTTTACTTATTGTGCTTGATCGTGTTAGAAACGAAGTGGGTTATTCTTTTTAGATTTAATAAGCTAAGGCCGTTATCAAAAACTAATTTGTTGCGTATAGATAAATAATGTCTCTTATAAAAAGTCATACATAGTAAATTTGGTTTTTTGAATTGTGGATAGATTTCAAAACGCTTTAACAATCGTACATAAATTTCCCGCTGGGTAAGATTCAGATTCCGTGTAGTTCGTGTGTTCCCTTTGGCTGCAGTCTGAAAAGCTTGCCTTTCTTGGGCCTCCCGTTTTCGTCCAACCTGCCTTCTGCAGGTTTCCTCGTAAGTGCTCTGGAGCTAGTAATAACAAATTAAGTTGTTCTTTCTCAGGCTTGTTGAGACTTTCAACGTGTGCCACATCTCAGGGTAAGTTGTTTTTAGTTGGTCCTGAATTGCTTCTAGTTCTTGGATGTTCGAAGATTTGATGTATTCAACCTGGGGGTAATTTATAAGAAGTTATCTTATTAATTATGATTAACTCTGACATATAAAGTAATAATCAGCCTTTTTTTTAAAAACAGATTTCTAGTCTTTCCGGTTCAGAATCCTAACACAGTTGACCCTTGAGTAACGGAGGCGTCGAGGCATTCATGCAGTTGAAAATCGTGTATTTGACTTTTGACTCCCCTGAAACTTAATCACTATAGGCCTGTTGCTGACTTGAAGCTTTTTTACCGATAAACATAAATAGTTGATTAACGCATGTTTTGTATGTTATGTGTATTGTATTCTTATAATTGAGTAAGGGAGAGAAAAAATATTAAGAAAATCATAAGAGAAAATACATTTACAGTACTGTACCGTATTTATCAAAGACAACCTGGGTATAAGTGGACCTGCACAGTACGAGCCTGTGCCCATCAAGAGTCACTGTGTTTTAAAAAATTGCCTCAGTAGTAGGAATAACTAACATTTGCAGCTTGCTTCATAGTTTACAAAGTTCTTTAATGTACAGTTTGGCTTGTTTAATTTTACCAAAACTCTATGAAGTAGGTATTTTTAATCACTCTGGCTTACAAATGAGAGTTGGAAGTTGAGACAGTCACTCAAAACTCGGAGCCAGGTGGCCTCTGTGCAGAGTGCCTGCTGGTTTTGTGAGGCCGAGCTGTTGTCCTGCGGAGTCCAAGCATTCTCTGGATTGCTTTAGCCAACTTACGTTTTCCACGCTTGCTTTCTTGACGTGACCAGTGCTGTGGAAGGTGTGCCAGGAGGTGTAACTTTTTTTTTAATCCTGCGGAGGTGTCCATTTACTTTGTGCTTTTGTTATTATTGTTGACATTGTTACCATAGCATATTGCATAAATATCTTTAGTAATTTTTAATCTGTACATTTGTATACTTTAATATTATATTTTAAATAACTGCTAAGTTGTAGGATGTCAAATGTTGGTACTGCTCAGAAGTGTAGTTTTAGCTCTTGTCAAGTTTTCCAAGAACTAGGATCTTATTGATGATTTTGGTTTGTTTCTTTTTAAAACCTAGAATACTTGTACTAGTGTTTATACAAAAGATAAAGCCGCTAAATGTAGAATCTCAGCCCTGGATCTTCTTATAAAGGTAATTTTATTATTTCTAAGTACGTGTGTTTCATATTATACATATAATTTAAAAGTCAGAAAATTGGAGTTTTAAATCGTGTTTGGGTGAGAGATGTTGGAGGCTAGGCTTTGGTCACATTGATGTATGGACAACATTTTCCGGCTGTCACCTGGTAATTCCTTAGCCCTTTGCTCTCAGACTCTTCTGGAAGCACAGGAAGGATTTGGGTTGTGAAGAGAATTAAGAGAAAAAGTAAGCAAGGAATTTATTACTCCTCTCATTACCCTGACTCTTAAAACCTAATGCTACAAAAAGTCGCTAGAATTTGCATCATTTGTCATTCTGAGGTCTTTCCTTACCATGAAAATGGGTCTGTACGTGGTGTTTAAGTGCTCCTTGGGCCTCACTCTCCCCTGTCTCTCTCTCAGATATATCTCTTTTGCATGTCTGCTTTAGAGTTTGGCTCTGGTTAGTCCTTGCCTCCAGTGCCTCAGCGAGAACGGTTCTGACCGTATCACTGGTTTCTTGGGAAGGTGAAGTTAGGTCTACACCCCCTTCCTCTTTGTGCTCTGCTGCCCGCCACCTCTTCCCAAACAATCAGGCTAGACCGGTGTCCGTGAGGCCAAGAAAGTCCCCCAGACACGTGTGGCTTTGGAGCTTCGTTGTGTAGAAACAGTGCAGTAGCGGATGCCTTGTCGTTGTTTTCCTGTCTAGACAACGCTAGTTTGTATTATTTTAGTTACTTCGGGCTTTAAGAAGTTCGAGACTCATGGATGAATTTGGAATTGGAGAGTTATTTATCAAATTCTATGGAGAACTTGCATCAAAAACAAGAATACAGGATACAGGTGAGATGCATTTAAATGTTATTTTTAAGTATTTTGTCAAGGTGATGTTAAAAATTTAATGTAAAAATTAGGGTTTCTCAATGAAAGCATTTATATGTTTCACAGATGAACGCTTTTTGCCAGTACAAACCCAAATGGAAAAAACAGAAACATGTGAACACTTTTGCTTATAAAAGTTAATCTTTACATAGTGATTTCTTCTTTAAATAGATTCCACACCCAATATGGGGCTTGAACTCATGACCCTGAGCTTAAGAGTTGTATGCTGTCCCGACTGAGCCATCCAGTGACCCCATGAAATCTTTCTTTTTTTTAAATTTTTTAATTTATTTTTGGAGGAGGGAGAGACAGAACATGAAGGCAGTAGGGGCAGAGAGAGAGGGAGACACAGAATCTGAAGCAGGCTCCAGGCTCTGACCTGTCAGCACAGAGCCTGACACAGTGCTCGAACTCATGAACTGTGAGATCATGACCTGAGCTTAGGTCAGAAGCTTAACTGAGTCACCCAGGTCCCCCAAAATAGAAATTATTTCATTTTCTTATAATTGTAGCTTGGCATAAAACTTAACAGGGAAGATTCAAGCACATAAAGTTTTATTTTTTAGGTCTTATTATGAAATTTCTTTGGAACTAAATATCCTCTCATTTTGTTAGTCATAATTTTTGTTTAGTTTATGTAAATGTAATTTTAGGTCTTCACTTACCTAAAATTTATTTTTCAGTTTTAGAAAAAATGTATGAGCTCTTAGGAGTATTAGGTGAAGTTCATCCTAGTGAGATGATAAATAATTCAGAGAACCTGTTCCGGGCTTTTCTAGGTGAACTTAAGATCCAGGTATGACAAACTTTATGCTATTCTGATTCCATATTTTGATTGTGTTTTTCTTTTCTAATGTTTTTCTTTTTTTAACTCTCCTCCTAGATGACGTCAGCACTCCGAGAGCCCAAACTGCCTGTTGTGGCAGGGTGTCTGAAGGGATTGTCCTCACTCATGTGCAACTTTACCAAATCCATGGAGGAAGGTATTGTTTGACTTCACTCAATTTTCTTTCTTAGTTCAAAAACTATAATTCTAAAATGGATTCCCTGTTTCTTTTTTTTTTATGTTTATTCATATTTTGAGAGAGAGCGAGAGCGCGAGCGAGCGTGTGAGTGCGTGAGTGGGGGAGGGGCAGAGAGAGGGGAAGACACAGAATCTGAAGCAGCATCCAGGCTCTGACCGGTCAGCACAGAGCCCGATGCGGGGCTCAAACTCATGAACCATGGAATCGTGAGCTGGCTGAAGTTGGATGTTTAACCAACTGAACCACCCAGAGGCCCCAGCCTGTTTCTTTTTTGAACTTTTAAAACCAATTGTGGATTCACGTGCAGTTGTGAGAAATAATACGGGGAGGTTCCATTGGACCTTTACCCACTTTCTACTTTTATAACCAGTACAAGTCTGCACAACCGGGATATGGACATGGTAAGTCTACCAACCTTGTTCGGATGTCACTAGTTTCAGGTGCACACCTCGCTTGTGTGTGTTTGTTCCAGGCAGTTTTATCCTGTGTCCGTTCGTGTGGCCCCGCCACAGTGAGGGTGCCGAGCAGGCTGTCACAGCAAGGAGCCTGCCTGCCGCCCTCTGATAGCCACAGCTGCCCCTCTGCCCCACGTCCACCCAAACCCCTGCTCTTTGACTGCTGTGATCAGTGCTGCTGGAAAATGGGCACGCCAGTATCTGTTGGAGTCCCTGCTTTCACTTTTTTGGAATTTCTGGATCATACGGTGATTCTATGTTTACTTTTTTGTCACACGGTTTTCCACAGCAGCTGCAGCTGTTTTATGTTCCCACCAGCGATGCGTGAGGGTTCCAGTGTCTCCCTGTCTTGGCCAGTACGTGATATTTTCTGGTTTTGATACTCGCCTTCACAGTGGGGGTGAAGTGGATCATTGTGGTTTTCATTTGCATTTCCCTTGTGACTGGTAATGTTGAATGGCTTTCCATGTGCTTCTTGGCTATTTATATAGTCTCCTTAGAGAGAATGTGTATTTAAGTTCTTTGCCCATTTTTTAATTGGATCATTTGACTTTTTTTGTTGAATTATAGCAGTTGTTTATGTATTCTTTATGTCAGTTTCTTACCAAATATGTGAGATGCAAGTATTTTCTCTCGTTTTATGGTTGCTTTGTGTCCTTTGATATGTAAAAGGACATTTTATTTTGATGAAGTCCAGTTTATCTGTTTTTAATTTTGTTGTTTATGCTTTTATCACGTCCATGTAATCATCGCCAAATTCACTATTGAGTTGTTTCTGTGCCTTCGTAAAAAGTCCTTGGGCACAGACGCGTCTGTTCCGTTGGTCTGTGTATATACCCCCCTGCCAGAACCACACTGTCCTCCATCACTCATTCATTCGTTCCGAGTGGCATGGGGCTGAGGGGCAGCAAGAGAGGAGAGAGAGAATCCCAAGCAGGCTCTGTGCTGTCAGTGCAGAGACCGACACGGGGCTCAGTCTCACAAACCCTGAGATCAAGAACTGTGCTGACATTTTGGAGGTTCAGCCAACTGAGCCTCCCAGGAGTCCCCACACTGTCTTTTTGACTGTGTAGCCTTAATGTAAAGTCATCCCGTTTTATTCTTTTCAAAATCAGTTTAGTATTTTAAGTGTTGTGCTTTTCCAGGTAAATTCTGGAATAAGTGTGTGTCACAATCCTTGCTTGGATTTTGATGGTCATTGTATTAAATCTGTATATTAATCTGGAGAGAATTGATATCTTTGATATGTTGAATTTTCCAGTCCGTGAGCATAATTTCTCTCTTCCTTTATTTCGGTCTTTGATTTCTTCCATTAGCATTTTTTAATTCTTGGGATGCAGATACTTCCCTATCAATTTTAAAGTCTGTTTAGTATACTTTTTTTTATAGCTATCAGTAACATTTTAAATGTTTGGAGGATAATCTAGCTTGGATGGCCTTATGTGCATTATGGAATTCATTGCTTTTAAAAAGGCAAATAAAACTTTTAACCCTAATAACAGTTCTGAAATTCTTCTGTCTCCTGTGCTTTTGCTTTTATTCGGTTGAAACATGAAATTCCAATATCCAGTGTTTTTATATGTCAGTAGCTAATAATTTTTGACATATAAAAACAGCCATTTCATGTTTTGACTTAACGTATTTACTCACCCCTGTACTGTTTCTTACCAGGGATGTTGTGGCAGCTCTGTGAGAGGTCTCTTCCTTGATTTTCTCTCTCACCTGTCCCATACCCTGTCACCAGCTTCTCCCTTCATCAGGTTCTTATCATCCATTTGAAGCCCTTATGATACCCCTGGGATGAGTCACTTGCTCTGGCTTCTATATTCTCCTATTGTTTAAAAAACTGTACAGTAACCAGTTAGTATTTTTTAAAGCCTCTCACTTTGTGATAGTTCGTTACAGCCGCAATAGGAAAGTATATAACCTAGTAAGTGGCAGCGCTGGGATTTAAGCCTTGGTCTCGGGCCGTAATCTGTTGTTGTCTGTCATGCCATATGTGACTTCAAGTACTAAATGCTAATACTAACGTTTTCATTCATGTAGTGTGTGTTTCCTGGGTGTCTTCTATCTAAAGAGTAGTGAAGTAGGTGCTGCATAGTGACCAGACTTACCAGGTTCCTCCTATCATGAACTCAGCCTAGTGGAGGAAACGGACAGTGGACATGAACCGGCTGTTACAGATTTCAGGGTTCAGTTATGCAAATAGGTGGGCACGGCAAGTAGGAGTGTCAGGGAGTGGAGAGCGTGGGAGGTGCACCCAGCTGGCTGGTTCTTTTGGGGAGATGGTCAGAAGCCAAGGCCTGTAGGATGTCGAGGAGCCAGCTGGGAGAGAGCTCGGAAGAGCCTTCCAGGCAGAGGGACCCGCAGGCCCCCAGGCCTCAGCCCTGGCCAGCGCACAGGGGTCGAGGGGTTCAGGAGAGCTGGCATGTCTGTATGTAGCTCGGTGGCACACACGGAGTGCCCGGGGGAGAGATGGCACGAGATGTGGGGTCAGTGTATGGGGGGCTCCTGAGCTGGAAATTCTTTCCAGTTGGAATGGGAAGCCATGCCTTTCCTCTAGTGAATAGGTATGACAAGCTGATGTTTTATTTTTATTTTTATTTTTTTTACTGTCTTGAAGTCTTTTATTTCTTTTTACATTTATCATGCCATGAATTCGTGGGGAACCGGCTCCAGCAGCTCAGGCTCCTTTCCGGGGGTCCTCTGGGAGGAGCAGACTGGCGCCTCGGCTGAACCCAGGCACCCTTCTCCTTGGCTCCCTTCTTTCTGATCATTTTCCTTGTCACGCTTCTCAGCTCTTTGAGTGCTTAATATGCTCGGTACAGACATTAATTCTCTTAGTAAGAATGTTTCCCTTGGCTTGCTTGCTCACAGCAGTGCCCACAGCATGCCGGGTGACGTGGGACACTTGTGGGGCATCCCTTTCTGAGCAGTGTCCACAATATCCTCTTTCTTGCAGATTCGCGTGTCTGTTACCTAAGGAATGACTCCATGTTTCCTAACAGACCCAGAGAACATGTAGGGAGTAGCTCTCCTTTCTCGACTTGGTGTGGGTCATTTTGGCGAATTAACTGGAAGATGGCCCCGTAGTTGATGTTTTAGAAAGGTCTGCTTGCCCGCTGCCCGTGGGTGTGAGATTTGTTTTGTTAGGATTAAGGGACTTTGCTCGAGTGTGGCCGTGAGCAACTGAAGTTGCAGCGCAGTGGGGGTTTCGCTGGGTTGGATGGGGGAGGGTGGGTTTCAGGCAGAAATCTGGCTTTTTGGTTTTGATATGTTTGCCATGTTATGGAACATCTCAGATGTTAAGTGTGCCTTGTGTATGTAAGACTGCATCTTGTAGGGGAAACCAGACATCAAGATACGAATTTGAAGGTCTTCAGCATAGAGGCAGTATGTGAAGCTGTGAGTGAGTCAGGTTACTAGGGAGAGAGTGCCGGCCACAGATGTAAGGTGCTTTGCCCTTGGAGGAGTCTGAATGCAAGGCCACCAGAGCTGCAGAGTGGGCCCAGCTCAGCAAGGGCAGCTTCGGGGGAGCGTCAGGACGGGCCGGACAGAGGAGTTTGAGGGTTAGTAGGGTGAAGACAAGGTCGGAATGGAAGGGAGGAAGGGAGGCTCTCTGCAGGAAACCTGCCAGAGAAATCTTAACAGCAGAGGAGACCACAGAAACGTGGTATCGCTGACGGGAGACGTAGTGGTAAGAGAAATCGATCCCAGAGTGTATACACTTCGTTCCTTGCAGAAAAGGGTGTCCACCAGCATACGGATGGATAAACAAACGTGGTATAGACACAACAGAATATGATTCAGCCTTTAAAACAGAAGGAAACGCCGTCCCTTGCTGCATGTGGGCTTGACATTGTACTAAGTGACGTAAGCCAGCGACAAAGGTATAAACTGTATGAGGAAGCGGGAACAGGGACGTTCATAAGGCAGAACTGAGGTTAGCGGGCCCACGTTGTCCGTGTTCGATGGGTGCGTCCTGCGTAGGGGACGATGGAAACATCTTGGGTATAGATAATGGTGGTGAGTACCCAACAGTGTGAACGGATTTAACGCCGCTGAGTTGTACACTTACGTACTTATGCAGTTAACACGGTAAATACTGTTGTATACATTTTATTACAACAGAAAAGTAAGTACAAGAGCATGCCTGTAGAGGGAGCCGTCCCCTAGAAAGCAGAGTGGCAGGGGCACTGGGTGGCTCAGTCGGTTGAGGGTCCCACTCTTGATACCTGCTCTGGTCATAATCGCAACGGTTTGTGAGTTCAAGCCCCAAGTCAGACTGTGCCAACAGCATGGGGTTTGCTTGGGTTTCTCTCTCTCTCCCTCTTCCTGCCCTTCCTCTGTACTCAGTTGCTCTCTCTCAAAATAAATAAATAAACTTAAAGAAGCCAGAGGTGGACGCAGGAGAGTGGACAGCGGGAGGCTGCCCCTGGAGGTGGTGTCCCTCCCGCCCTCAGCGCTCAGGCCCTCCGTCTCTGGGCCTCACTGTGTTCAGCTGCATCTACACATTCTCGACCAGCTGTGGGCTGACATGTGCCTGGTGCCCTGGAGTCTGCACACCTCTGTTTACAGTCACTTGCTATTAGAATGAGGTTTTTTACAATGAGTTCCCATTCTTTTAGGCCCAGCTCAAATGCTGCCTTGTCTGCAAATCCTGAATACTCACGGCCAGAAGAAATCTCTCCTGGTATTGAATTCCAAAGGAGCTTTTTAAATATCTTTTATGGCATTATCCTACAGACATGATGATTTTGTCCTCTTAAACCCCTCTGACCCCTTCTGCCTCTGTTTTCTGTCACAGTGGGCTCTGTTCTCAAACGTATCAGTCCCGTCCATCAAAGCACACAGTTTTTGAGCCTCTCTGGTTTGGCAGTCACTGTCACAAAGGCAGGGAACTTAGTGATGAGCAGAGCATGGTGTCCGCACAGCCGCGGCGAATCCTGGTGGGAGACAGCTAAATACTTGTGATGTGCACCAGGTCAGGATAGGAGCCTCGGGGGTACTTGTGCGCCTGTTTTAGCTTCTCTTTTAGGTGATCGGTTTACTAAGGTCACAGATCGTATTTTATTCATGTTTGTAACGTGTGCTTTGACATATACAGTGTGCCGAAGGAATGTCTGGGAGTCCTGGAGGGTGGTCATGTGTTTGGCCTTATGTCGTCTTCCAAACAACTCTCAAGAAGCTGGATAGTGTCCCCTTTTACAGATAAGAAGACCGAGGCCCTGAGCGATTACCTAACAGCTTGTAGGTCATGAGTTGGAACAGAAACCTGTGACGTTAGTCCCCGTTTTCTCCTTACTTCTCTCCAGTCATAACCGGAGCGGCCGGAGCTTGCAGCTCACCGGCTGCGATGAATGATACAGACAGGTTCCTTAGTTCCAGCTGTCTGAAACGAGCCTGTTGGTTGTAAAGCGTTTGTGAGGTTGGTCAGATGACACTGTGGGGATTTGTAACAGGCTCCTTTGTGTTTTCACCCAGATCCCCAGACTTCAAGGGAGATTTTTGATTTTACGTTAAAGGCAATTCGTCCTCAGGTAGGACTAATATTACTTTAATTCTTCTATGACTGAAACTTGTGACTTTTAAACATTGATGGTCATTTTTTTTTAATAGATTGACCTGAAGAGATATGCAGTACCCTTAGGTAAGATTGTGTAATTAATGAAGCGGGATATTACAGATTATAAAATTAATGTCTTGAGTAAACTTTTGCTTAAACTATGAGTGAAAGTAAGTGTGATGATGTCTGTGATGTTTCACATGCAGTCATTTACAAGGGGGCTTTTGGAGACTTTGTTTTTAGTACACAAATTCCAGTAAGATGGTCACACTTAGATTACATGATTAAAAAAAAATTGCTTTAGAACACCTTTCAGGGGATCCGGGTTCTTTGATTCTGAATTTATCTAAATAAACCCTGCTCCTACTTCTGAACTTTGTTTTGGGGTCCCTGGCCTGTTGATTCAAATGGAGATTGGGAGCATTAGAACTGTGACTGGGATCTGTGATTCCTATAAAGTGAGCGGATCTTCATGAACACTGTGAGTTTCGACATTTCCTGAAGCTCTCTTTTGTTCCACCTTTTGTCGTTCTGCTTTAAATACAACGGTGTCTGCAATGGCAGCCGGCTTGTGCTTGTTGACCCTGCACGCATCTCAGTTTGGCACCTGTCTCCTGGACAACTACGTCTCTCTGTTTGAAGTTCTGTCCAAGTGGTGCAGCCACACGAATGTAGAAGTGAAGAAAGCTGCACATTCAGCTATGGAATCTTTTCTGAAACAGGTATTAACTCAGCTTTCTTTTAAGCCTATATTTTCCATGCCAAAAATTCAATTCCAGTCTTGTGCATGCACATTTGAAAAATGAATACAGTTATTTTTTTAGCTTCTGCAGTATTTATATAAGAAATCTTGGTTAGCAGTCAGCTGCATGAGTGGCAGCAAGACCGAAAGAAATGTGGGAAGATCCCAGATCTGATCACAGCCTCAGAGCCAAGTCTGGGGGGTCTGATGGACATGAAAGCGGCCATGAGGAGGTGGAAGGAAGGAAGGCTGGGGGGTCACGGATCCTCTGAGCCCCGGGCAGCCAGGTCGGGGTGAGAAACCTATTTCCCGAGAGGCCAGGCCGGCTGTCAACGTTCAGAGGTTTGTGTTTGTTTCACGTCACTTCAAGAACGAGGAGAGTCCATTGGCCCTTACGTACGTATTTTCTGTCTAGGTAGGATGTGATTGTAGAATTGAGCCTGCAGATTTGGAAACATGTTGGCTCGGGAGAATGTGCTGTCGCTCTGAGCCTCCAGTGGTGTCTAGAAATACCTGCTGTCCAGGCCACGTGTACAGAGGAAGACGCTCTGGGTTGGCTCTGACGGGAAACTCTGAAGAGTCACCAAAAGTTTTGTTTGCAGCAGTGTTATAAATGATAGTTAAATTTACAGGCCAGTCCACGAAGACCTATCTGAAATGTGGCATAGACAGAATCCCATGGTAGGGATATAACATTCTGTTTAAAGACAGGTTGTTTCCATTTTGGGGTTATTTTATTTTTATTTACTTATTTTTTTAACTGTTTTATTTATTTTTGAGAGAGAGAGAGCATGAGCAGGAGAGAGTCAGAGAGAGAGAGAGGGAGACACAGAATCCAAAGACAGGCCCCAGGCCCTTAGCTCTCAGCCTAGAGCCCACCATGGGGCTTGAACCCATGAACTGTGAATCATGACCTGAGCCGAAGTCAGACGCTTAACTGGCTGAGCCACCCAGGCGCTCCAGGGTTATTTTAAATAAAACAGTTGAGAACATTTGTGACCAAGTGTTTTTGTGGACATACACTTTCACTTCTCTTAAGTAAAAACCTAGAAGCAGAATTGCTGGGTCATGTGGTAGATATATATGAAATTATAAGAAACTGCTAAATTCTTTTCAAACTGATTGCACCATTTTACATTCCCAGCGCCAATGCATGGGAGTTTCTGTCCGCCCATATCCTAATCAACACCGGGGATTGTTGGTCTTTTTAATTTTCTCATGAGTGTATGATACTATCTTCCTGGTTATAAATTTGAATTTCCATAGTGCCTCTTGGTAATGATCTTTCTTTTCCTGTAGTTATTAGCCATACTTGAAAAATTTTTTAAATTTACAACCAAGTTAGCATATAGTGCAACAAAGATTTCAGGAGTAGATTCCTTCATGCCCCTCACCCATGTAGCCCCTCCCCTCTCCCACCACCCCTCCAGCATCCGTCTGTTCTCCATGTTTAGGAGTCTCTTATGTCTTGTCCTCTGTGTTTTTATATTATTTTTGCTTCCCTTCCCTTATGTTCATCTGTTTGTTTGTTTTTCTTTTTGGTGCTGAAACCTTGGAATATGTTCATCTGTTTTGTGTCTTTTTTTTTAAATAGTTTATTGTCAAATTGGTTTCCATACTGTTTTGTGTCTTAAATTCTTCATATGAGTGAAGTCATGTGATACTTGTCTTTCTCTGACTAATTTCACTTAGCATAATAC
Organism: Mungos mungo; assembly: GCA_004023785.1. NCBI lineage: Eukaryota > Metazoa > Chordata > Mammalia > Carnivora > Herpestidae > Mungos > Mungos mungo. The sequence continues at coordinate 58,377 of PISW01002257.1, read as the reverse complement.
CCTCCAGTCGCATCCGCATAGTTGCAAATGGCAAGATTTCATTCTCTTTGATTGCCAAGTAATGCTTCATTGTGTATACACACCACATCTTCTTTATCCTTTCATCCATCGATGGACATTGGGCTCTTTCCATACTTTGGCTGTTGTCAATATATAAACACTCTATGTGCCTCTTCAAAACAGGACACTTGGATCTCTTGGATAAATACCTAGTGGTGCAGTTGCTTGGTCGTAGGGTGCTTTTAATTTTTTGAGTAGCCCTCGTACTGTTTTCCAGAGTGGCTGCACCAGTTTGCATTCCTACTAGCAGTGGAAAAGAGATCTTCTTTCTCTACACCCTTGCCAACATCTCTTGTTGCCCGAGTTTTTAATTTTAGCCATCCTGAGAGGTGTGAGGTGGTATCTTAGTGTGGTTCTGATTTGTATTTCCCTGATGATGAGTGATGTTGAGATCTTTTCATGTGTCAGTTGGCCACCTGGATATCTTCTTTGGAGAAGTGTCTATTCATGTCTTTTGCCCATTTCTTTACTGGATTTTTTGTTTTTTGGGTGTTGAGTTTGATAAGTTCTCTGTAGATTTTGTATACTAACTCTTTATCTGTCACTTGCAAGTATTTTCTCCCATTCCGTTGGATGCCTTTTAGTTTTGCTGATTGTTTCCTTCACTGTGCAGAAGCTTTTTATCTTGATGAAGTCTCAATAATTTAGCTTTGCTTTTGTAGAAACAGTTTATAAGTGTGAAAACATTATAATATGTTCATAAAATGAAAAGGTATTCTATGATTAAGTAAGTTGATGGTGTTTACTTCTTGAGTAACGTGTTCTTCAAAAAAAATTTTTTTTAATGTTTATTTCTTTTTGATAGAGACAGAGCATGAGTGGGGGTGGGGCAGAGAGAGAGGGAGACACAGACACAGAGGGAAGTAGGCTTCAGCCTCTGAGCTGAGCACAGGCACACAGAGCCTGACGCAGGGCTTGAACTCATGAACCATGAGATCAGACGGACATGTTCTTGATGAGCTTGTGAAGCAGGAGTTCTGGGGCAGTGTGTGTGATACCCCATTCTTCTAAACATAAATGGGGTTTTGTGTGGGATTGGGTGTGGGTTGGTAGTTTGGCAGTGGAAGGGGGGATACCTGTTTTCTGCTTTTGCTAATTATCTAGACTCTTCCTATTCTTGGCTTAGTCTTTGTGTTGAAATTAGGGATGGTTTCTTGAACACTCGTGTTAGTTCTTGCATTTAGGTTACGGTCCCTTAGTTTGGTAGATAGGGATCTACTTCTCCAATTACTTTTTCCCCTTCCTCACCTAATTCAAGCGTTAGAGTTTGTAGCTTATTTTTTTGACAGATGAGATGCTTCGTCTTTCTTTCTGACTGTGAATCTGAGCTCTTTTTTCTCATTGCCCAGTGAGACACACTGGTCCTGGTCCGTTGACCTCTGAACTCACCGGCCACAGGGTGCGCAGGACTCCAGCGCACTGCAGGCTCCAGCCGGGCTCCAGGCGGGCCTCCTGCTGCACTGGGGGCCCAGATGCAGAACCTGGCGTCTGTGCACGCTCATTGTCGGTCCCTTTCTGTAGGAAAAACGTATCGTGTATAGTAAAGCCTTGTTTGAGAGTGTCTTTTCTGAACTTGGTGCAGACTAAGCAGATTAGAGCAGCAGTTCTTTGTCAGTAAAAGCAGTTGTGTGGAGTTATGACAACATATAGTCTAGCCGTTTACCATTTGCATAGGTTCTTACTCCTTTGTTTTGGTACTAAATATTTCTAAAAACGGAGTATTATGCAATTGCAGATCTCTTCTGTGGTGGCGAAAGATGCAGAAATGCATAAGAGTAAGCTGCAGTACTTTATGGAGCAATTCTATGGAATCATCCGGAACGTGGATTCGAACAGCAAGGACTTATCCATTGCAATTCGTGGATATGGACTTTTTGCAGGAGTATGTGGCGCATTAATTTACTCTGATCTTTTTTATTTTCATTTGAGTGTTTAAAGGAATATAATTCATTGTGTTTTGAACAGCATCACACACTTGTGACAGTGTTATTGTGACTTGCTTTGCTGTTAACTTGTTTTTCCAGTGCCAACTATGTACTAGGATTTTATGCACATATTACCTCAAATTCTCAGAACTCTGCCATAAGCTTTTAGGATTACAGATGAGAAAACAGACCCAAGGAAATTAGGTAACTTGTCAAAGGACACAGTAATTGACGGAGCCATGATATAAAGTCAAGTCATTTTTTTTCAATTACACTACACTGCCCATTATTTATGGAGTAAAATTTTAATTGACGTCACACAGTGTTTTAGAAAGAGAGGTTCTTATGACAGGAGTGTATTTAAGAGTGATGGTAACTATAGTTACTTCCCTCTTAGTGGGTCTCTGTGACCTCCACTTTATAGAGAACGTGGTTTGCTGCCTCTCTGTCTACAGATCCGCCCATCAGTCAGCTCCCTTTTTCAGGGAAGGAGTCCGTCTTCCCAGCTTTCTATTCTTACCACTCATTCCATCTCTGGTAATTTCCTCGTTTGCTTCCAATTGATCTTTCTACCTCTTGCTTTTTAAAAATCTTCATTTCCATTTGACTCTCTTGGGTTCTTTAGACATATTTAGGGCAGAAGAACCTGTATGTGGGAAGGTTTAGATGTAAATGAAAACAGGGTTTTTTTTTTTTCTGAGAGAGTTTTGCACACGTGCACATGCGTGAGCAGGGGAGGGGAAGAGGGAGGAGAGAGAGAATATGAAGTAGGTTTTATGCCCGGTGCAGAGCCTGACTCAGGACTTGGTCCCACCATGCTGGGGTCACGACCTGAGCCAAAATTAATAGTTAGATGCTCAATCCTGCCTGAGCCAGCCAGGCGCCCTGAGAACATGGAATTTTTAACTTTATACTCTGTGGTCTAACCGACTTCAACTGTTCACTGTGGTTAGATGTGTTCACAGTGTAGCTGGAGTGTGGTAGTCAAGAATAAAGAGAGTGGGACTCTAAAACGATTAACTAGTCAGATCCTCAGGGAAGCTAGGTTAGATCTGAAGTCCAGAGGGGCCCGTGAGGACTCTGAAGCTGGCTGGCAGCGTCGCCGGGTTTGTGAGCTACCCAGGGGCTCCGGGGGTGGGGTGCGGCGTGCTGGGGCGGCGTGTTCCAGCTCTGAGCTCGCTTCTCGGGCCCCCTTCCCGGTCCTGGCCTCGTGGTGCAGACACTGCGTCTCGTTTGTCTTTGATAGTTGCCGTCTAAGCAATATCTAGATAGTTGACAATCAGTAGCTGCTTTGTGTATAAATAAGTATTCAGCATGTAATTACAGATTATTTTTAAAAGCATCTTTATGAGATATACTGTATTTTATAACTATTTCATCTCCATTAAAAAGCTTGTTCATAGTCAGTTTATAATCATATGGCTTAAATGTCACTTTAAATTTTATGGCTTTGACACTGATGAGACTGATGGACTTTTGTTTACCTTTCTGAAAGCCTTGCAAGGTTATAAATGCAGAAGACGTTGACTTCATGTATGTGGAGCTCATTCAGCGCTGCAAACAGCTCTTCCTCGCCCAGACGGACGCCGTCGATGAGCACACTTACCACATGCCGAGTTTCCTGCAGTCTATTGCAAGTGTCCTGCTTCACCTTGACACAGTAAGTACAACAGTTACTTAGACTGAGCACTGTTTTAATTATTTAATCCCAGTTCTTCAGATAATTGGAGAGTCATAGGAATTGTATGCATTCAGTATAGGCACTGCTGTGATCAAAGTGACATTTTCAAGTAGTTTTTTCTTTTTTACCTTTATTTATTTTTGAGAGACAGAGAGAGACAGAGCGTGAATAGGGGAGGGGCAGAGACAGAAAGAGACACAGAATCCGAAGCAGGCTCCAGGCTCTGAGCTACCTGTCAGCACAGAGCCCGACGCAGGGCCTGAACCCACGAACTGTGAGATCGTGACCTGAGCCGAAGTCGGAAGCTTAACGGACTGAGCCGCCCAGGCGCACCTTTAATCATTATTTTGTGTTAATTATTCTCATGAAGCTTGACGTATAGTTATCCAAAGGAGGGAAACTTATTAATTACTTGTTCTATTTTTCTAAAAAGATTGAGATCCCTGCTTGGGGGAGAATTGCACCTTAAGTACCAGACAGTTTTACTCTTGATTTTTTTAGGCAGTCACAGTGTTAAGCTTATTAGTAGGTTACGTATAAGCCAGGTTTTTCATTTACTTAGTATGTGTCTACTTGAGTTGTAATTATGTTAGATATTAGACTATATCTAGATCTATTTATTCCCTCCTCTAACTTTTGGTTTGCTGTCCATTTCCGGTAGGTTCCTGAGGTGTATACGCCGGTTCTGGAACATCTCATTGTGGCACAGATAGACAGTTTCCCACAATATAGTCCAAAGATGCAGTCGGTGTGTTGTAAAGCCATCGTGAAAGTGTTCCTGGCGCTGCAGGGGAAAGGGCCGGCTCTCTGGAATTGCATCGGTGCTGTGGGTAAGCCTGGGCCTCCCCCTTGCTCCTGTGAGGGTGCCTGAGGTATACTGAGCGTGTCGTGGATATAGATATCTTTTGTATCTTTTGATGCCTTTGGGGAACTTATTTTTGGTGGATCAGAGTCTCCTTTTCCATAATTTTTTCTGAATCTTTTTTTCCCCTTTTTGCTCCTGAATCTTAATAGTCTAAAATTTTACGCTGAAGATATTAATATTCTTAAAGGGAAAACTTGTTATGTTTAGTCAAATAGTGGCTGTTTTTTTTTGTTGAGTGTTTGGGTGTACTTTTTGATGTTGCCTTCATTTTTGTTTTCATTTTATTTTTTTTAGTGCATCAGGGTTTAATCAGAATATGTTCTAAGCCTGTGATCCTTCAAAAGGTAAATTCTGAATCTAATGTTTTGAAAATTAGTCTTTTGTCACTGAAAGTTAGAAGGGATGATGGGAGTTTTAGTCTGTAAGTATACAAAAATGGCCTTTTTAGTTATTAGCCACGCCTCACATTATGAAAAGTACGGGACATAATGCCTCTGTATTTTTTCAGTTGACTAAATTCCTAAGTATGGGACATCCTTAAATGTAACTTTACACATTTTTACAAGAAGGGAGTGGCTTCTCTCTTGAAGCTCTGAGACAGAGTGCTTAGGCGCATCACGGGAGGCGTCTGTCAGTGACTTGAAGCTGTAGGAAGTCGGATGAGGTGGGAGACGGACCCGAAGAGGACCGTGCGATGAGTGACCGTCACAGGCTCCTCGGGCGTTGGTCTGAGATAGTTTTTAATTCATCACTGTTTTAGTCCCAGTTAGAAAAATCATGACTGTTTTTCAAGCTTGCTTGCTTATAATCCTTTCATGCAACACTATCTTCCTCAATCAAATTAGTATCTGACTAGTCAGTGTTTCAGCTCAGGAAATCCCGAGAATCAGAACATGCTGGCAGCCGTGCTTATTTTGTGAATCCACCATAAGTACTGGCTTCTTGTCCTCCTGCCCAGGGAGCGGAGTCCGAATCTGAAGACAGTCGTGCATCCGGGGAAGTTAGGACTGGCAGATGGAAGGTGCCCACGTATAAAGACTATTTGGATCTTTTTAGAAGTCTCCTGAGTTGTGACCAGATGATGGTAAAAATGACTGTTTTAAACCATGAAATACCCCTGTTCCTCTTTACCAGTCTCCATAGTTTTACCCCGAGGACTTACTAATTTCAGAGTTATGTTTTACTAACTATTCAGTTGTTTTAAAGTGCTTCACGTAATAAAAAACTAAAATGGTGTACGTTAGGAACAAAATCATAGAACTTCTGTAAACCTAATAATTGCTATAGCTGAGTCCTCATTTCATCTGCGAGTAGCTAATTGGATGCTGAGTTATTCTTCCTAACAGACCCAGCCTCTTAGGTAACAAAAGTACAACAATATCATCACCATGGAAGAGCTATTCTCTCTTTTATTTGTTAAAGATGAAGATTGAAAAAAGATGGAGATGAGTCTAACTCAGTAGTGAAGGAGATTGGTGCATGTTTTTTATGTCATTTATGATGAGGACAGTGCTTCCTGTTTAATGTTTCTGGTAGATGTTTCTCTAATGTCTGCTCTCAGCCAGGCTCTGGCCACCTTTTCAGCATAGACCTGGCAAAGCATTGTACCCTAGGAGGAACAATTTCTGTCCATAGATGATTTGTGTTCTCCTGTCTTACGAGTTTAATTGTTTTCTTACTGAAGTAAAATAGGATAGCAGTGTTAGTCATTTTACCTACAGTATTTCTTTTTTATCTATGATGTTAGGCATTCCTATATTTTGAGGTTAAGTTTCATAGAATATTTGAGTAAAGGCAGAGTCATTGGCCTACATTTTTGGAATAGTAGAATAGTTTCACTTAAAAAAATGTTTATTTATTTTTGAGAGAGAAAGAAAGAGAGCAAGCAGGGAAGGGGCAAAAAGAGATGGCGAGAGAGAATCCCAGGCAGGCTTTGGGCTGCCAGTGCAGAGCCGACATGGAGCTCGGACCTGTGAATCGTGAGATCGTGACCTGAGCTGAAACTAAGACTCGGACGCTTAAACGACTGAGCCACCCAGGTGTACCAGAATAGTTTCACTTTTAAAGAAATGATAAATAATGCTTTTAAGTCCATTGTGAAGATAGGTGTGTATTTAGTCACATGCATGTATGCTTGTATGTGTATATATGCACATATGCGTGTTAGCATGCTTATATGTACATATATATGTAAACGTATATGCATGTGTACTTGTACAAACATGTATATGATGCGTGTGTGTGTGTGTGTAGTATACGTAGGTGTTTTTACACACACGCATTAAGTGGGATAAATGCTTTGATGAGGATTGGCCTAAATCTTCTCATTTGCTACTTTGTACTTAATAAGTATCTGTTATATGTACTAGTAAGTCCTATCTGACTGAAATGATATTGTCCTAATAATTTAAGAAAGTGTCTACATTTTGCAGCTTGAAAACTTCCAGGTAAATCTTCAGTTTAATCTAAATCTAAATCTAATATCTAAATATGCAAGTACACATATGTATTGTAATTTAACATGGATACGGATACTTTTTTGCATAAAATTTTGAAGTTTATTACTTTTCCTTATTTTAAAGGATTCTCTTTTAGCAGATGAAGCATTTCTCATTGTGAATTCCTCCCTTCAAAGTCTGAATCGTTTGCTATATGATGAATTTGTCAAATCAGTTTTGAAGATTATTGAGAAATTGGATCTGACACTAGAGAGACAGAACGTCGGGGGACATGAGGTTAGAAGTTTTTGTCAGTCAGAATTTCGCATCACTTTTGTGGCAGCTCTCTCTGGATGCTAGCGCCCCGAGGAAGATGGCACATTTGGAGAATATTGTAGGAAATCGATTTCTGCGGCATCCGTGTGTGTCGTTGGTACTTTGCTGTTTGAATAGCTCAGTGTGCAGAAAATGTGATTTCTAGGTTGTTCAAAAAGTAACTTACATGTTTAATATTTCAAAAGGTTTATTTTTAAAAGTTGCTTACTAGGCTTTGTACTCCTATCTTAGCCATAGGACGGAGTCAGATCCGACTCACCGCAGTGGGGGCGGGGCCCGGGGTCCCTCTGGTTTGTAGCCGAGGAAACTCGAACTCTGGGGGCAGAGAGCTCAGTGTGTTCCTGAGATAGCAGAATACGCCCTCCTGTCCCCTGTGCCCACATTTCCGGGCCTGTATGAGAGAAGTCAAAGGTTCGGGCCGCCAGCCAGCAGCCCCCGTGCTCTTCCCTGAGGACGTGCTTAGGGAAGCACGATGGGAATGACACTCGTGTCCGAGGGCTTCAGTTCCAGTGGAAAACCTCTGATTTGCTGTTCAGCCCAGGGGTGGTTTTTCTGAGACTACATTATGCTCGTCAGTACACCGTGCGTAGTACCCCCACTGTGACACCGTGGGGGTGGTGGAGTGACTGTGCAGGGGATAAATAACGGAAGCAGTATTGCATTTGTATTGTTCTGTTATTTATGCGGGTTGATGGAAACAGCAGTATTTTTCATGTCTTGCATATGTCTAAAGTAATTTCATTGAAAAACTTGCCAACAGAGACTTCCTGGACCTATGCCTGTGCCAGCCTACACAGCTGCTTTTTAGGACACTTGTCTTCAGGGGCTTCCCTGGCACTTTCTTTCTCCTCTTGTGTTCTTTCTTCTGTTTCCTGACCTTTCACCTCACCTGCAGTAGGGCAGGGGTCACCTCTGCGACCGCTTCCCGGGGAAACCTTGAATCCTTACCTGCTTTACAGCTGCCAGGCTGTATGTCTAACAGTTTAGCCTGAGTTTGAGAGCACAAGCATGGTCTGCTCACGGTGATTACTGTCTCTTAGTACTGCTCATTCCTGCTGCTTCTCAGTTTGAAACCTCGGAGCCCTGCGGACACGTTCTGATGCCCGGAACGTGTGCCCGTGTCAGGGCGTCGACGCCCGTGTCTCCAGGAGGTCCCAGCCCTCCCCCTTCCTGTTCTTGTGCTCGTACCGTTCTCGTATCACTTCACTCGGTCACTTCCTTGGTGTCGTTTTCATTAATGTTTTCGAGCTCTGCCATCTTTATTAAATGATAAGCTTTTTAAATTGTATTACTTGTAATTGAGGATCCACATAGACCTTTCTCACGTTGATAAAGTGTTTGTCTGGGTACATCTACATTTAAGGATGAAAATGAAGCTACTGGCGTTTGGGTGATCCCGACCTCCGACCCAGCTGCTAACTTGCATCCTGCTAAACCCAAAGATTTTTCAGCTTTCATTAACCTGGTGGAAATTTGCAGGTATTTTAAAAAATTCTGATTGTTTAAGGGTGGAAAAAACTAGCTATTGGCTATAATATACAAAAAGGCTTCTATGGATATCTGAGATGAAATAGTGAAAGACTAAAAATCTAAAAGCGCTCATATGAATCTTTAAAATATATCTAAATGTAATAGCTTAGAATTATCATTGTTCTCTGTTTAAAAGATCCTCCGGTAGGGAGGGTTGCCTGGGTGGCTCCGTCAGTTAAGCGTCTGACATTTGGTTTTGGCTTAGGTCATGATCTCATGGTTCTTGGGATGGAGCCCCGTGCTGGGCTGTGCACGCGAAGCGTGGAGCCTACCTGGGATTCTCTGTCCCCCTCTTGCTGACCCCACTCTACTTGTGCACATGCTCCCTCACCCTGTCTCAAAATAAATAAAAAGATATCCTCGGGAAGAAACGAAGATGAAAATGTTTGCCTAATGGAATCATACGCCTTTTTGATTATATCCCTTATACTTTTGAAGCAGAATAAAAATATTATAAGGTAGAAACTTCTACATTAAGCTTTTAATTTGTTTTTACAGAGAGATTCTTCCTGAGAAACATGTAGAATTTTTTGAGCCATGGGTGTATTTGTTTGCCTACGAGTTAATTTTGCAGTCTGCACGCTTGCCTCTCGTCAGTGGCTTTTACAAACTGCTTTCTGTTGCCGTGAGGAATGCCAGGAAAATAAAGTATTTTGAGGTGAGTGGTTTTTTGTGCGGACATCGAATATTCCTGTTTTTTAGGTTGTGTGAGTATGTGTAAATGCATTATAAAATATTATAGTATATTGCAGTTTTAAAGGCTCATTTTATTTTCTGTGCTTTTAAAAATACTGTGAGTGGCAATTGGTTTACACTGTAAAAGAAGTTAATAGCATTTTCTGCTCTTATTTACAAGCACCTGGCTAATAAGGTTAGATTAACAGAAGTTAACAGAGGTTCTCAAAGTGTGGTCCTGGGACCAGCAGCCTCAGCACTACCTAAGAAATCGGTGCCCTCTCCAGACTTAGCTCCTCAGAAACTCGGGGGGCCGGGCTGAACAGTCCATGTAACAGGCTCCCCAGGTGACCTGGTGGCCAGTGACCCTGGAGAGTGACTGGATCAGTGTGCCTGATGCTCCAGTTTATCATGAGGAGTCTGGTCGCTTAGTTGCAGGGTGAGCAGGTCTCTTAGTTTACAGGTGTATGTGTTGAAAGACAGGAACGGGGGAATGGACTTAGGCCTCCGGCTCTTGACTAGTCATTCACCTTTACCTTACGTTTTGTTTCTCACTGGCCTCTGCTAAACTGTTATCAGAGCCGATTTTTCCCCCTCCTCACAAGACCTTGGCAAAGTGAAAATGGATTTACCCTTTAGAAGTAAGACTGGGGAGGGGAGGTGGATGGCGGGGAGGCGCCTGGGTGGCTCAGTTGGCTGAGTGTTTGACTTCGGCTCAGGTCATAATCTCACAGTCCTGAGTCCAAGCCCTGTGTCGAGCTATGTGTTGACCGCTGAGCCTGGAGCCTGCTTTGGATTCTGTCTCCCTCTCTCTCTGCCCCTCCCTGGCTTGTGCTCTCTTTCTCTTTCTCTCTCTCAAAAATAAATAAGCTTCAAAAAAAATTAAAAAAAAATAAGACTGGGAACTGCTAGATTAGGACACAGAATTACATGATATTGTTCATTTTACTAATTTACTGCTTTATTCAACAGGGAGTATGTCTAAAGAGTCAGACACAGTCTCCTGAGGACCCAGAGAAGTATTCATGCTTTACTTTGTTTGCAAAATTTGGTAAAGAGGTAATTTTTAAATGATTTATCCAGTGTTTTCATGGGCTATTTAAAAATGAAAGTAGAGGCGCCTGGGTGGCTCAGTCAGTTAAGCATCAGACTTTGGCTCAGGTCATGATCTCACAGTTCGTGGGTTTGAGCCCTGCATCGGGCTCTGTGCTGACTGCTAGCTCAGAACCTGGAGCCTGCTTCAGATTCTTTGTCTCCCTCTCTCTCTGACCCTCCCCTGCTTGCGCTGTCTCTCTCTGTCTCTCAAAAATAAATTAAAGCATTAAAAAAACTTTAAAAAAATGAAAGTATGTTGATAAAAAAATCTTAGTGGTCACAAATACCTAATGATTTAAGAATTGGTTTGCTGAATCCAGACTGGGATTAGGGGATTAGGAAGTACTAAGAGAGGAAATCGTTGTCTTTCCAAAGTCCCTTGCGTTTCCATTAAATAGTTTGAATGATGTCAACTCAAAACTAATGGATTCTTTAGCTCTCCATAAGAGAATGAAGTACTTCCACAGATGAGTTTTTCCTGCAGATCAGTGCTTACTTTGTAAATGATAGTAGCCATATCATATAAACCTGCATGATCATTTTTTGTATTTTTAAGGGTAAGTGTTTTTTAGTTGATTCTCAGATTATAGACTATTCAGATGCACAGCACTGTCTTTTTCTTTTCCTTTTTTGTTCAGGTTTCAGTTAAAATGAAGCAATACAAAGATGAACTTTTGGCCTCATGTTTGAGCTTTATTCTGTCCCTGCCACCTGACATCATTGAACTTGATATTAGAGCCTATGTTCCTGCATTGCAGGTAGATGCGCTATCTCAAGCAGGTCTATTTTTCCACATAATGTTATGTTTTCTGGAAAACATGGAACTATCAAGGTCTCGCCTCTGCAGTTACAGCAGGTGCTTCCCCGTTAGATACCCTGCCACTTAGTAGCCCTGGGACTTGGGACCCTTGGCTTGGCCTCTCAGAGCTTCTCTGACAGGTGGATGTGAAGATTAAACTTCCCTTGTGTTGAAAGTCAAAACCACACTGAGATACCACCTCACACCAGTCAGAGTGGCTAAATGAACAAATCAGGAGACTATAGATGCTGGAGAGGGTGTGGAGAGACGGGCACCCTCCTACACTGGTGGGAATGTAAACTGGTGCAGCCGCTCTGGAAAACAGTGTGGAGCTTCCTCAAAAAACTATCCATAGACCTCCCTTATCACCCAGCAATAGCACTGCTAGGGATTTACCCAAGAGATAGAGAAATGCTGAGGCATAGGAGCACATGTACCCCAATGTTCATAGCAGCACTGTCAACAATAGCCAAATCATGGAAAGAGCCTAAATGTCCATCACCTGATGAGTGGATCAAGAAGAAGTGGTATATATACACAATGGAGTACTACGTGGCAATGAGAAAGAATGAAATCTGGCCATTTGTAGGAAAGTGGATGGACCTTGAGGGTGTCGTGCTAAACGAAATAAGTCAGGTGGAAAAGGACAGAAACCATATGTTTTCACTCATAGGTCTAACAGGAGAAATCTAACAGAGGACCATGGGGAGGGGAAGTGGGAAAGAGAGTTAGGGAGAGGGAGGGAGGCAAATCATGAGAGACTCTTGAATACTGAAACTGAAGGCCGAAGGGGGAGGGGGAGAGGGGAAGGGGTTGCTGGTCATGGAGGCGGGCACTTGTGGGGAAGAGCACTGGGTGTTATATGGAAACCAACTTGACAATACACAATGAATAAAAAAGAAAAAGAAAGTCTGCAATATAACACCGGCTGCATAGACTGGTGGTCCTTGTTTTCCCAGGGGTGGTCTTGAATGCACCTGCTTACCTCCAGCAGTGTCTGCCAGTAGAGAGGCTTATTCATTAGAAACCACAGCTAATTGGTGCTGTTTCTTTAAATGCTAAATTCTTGTTAAAGAATAATAATAATGGTAAGTAATGTTACATGTTAAATTAACACCTTGTTTGTATTAACATATAGATGGCTTTTAAGCTGGGCCTGAGCTACACCCCGTTGGCGGAAGCAGGCCTGAACGCTCTCGCGGAGTGGTCAGCTCACATCCGCCAGCACGTGATGCAGCCCTGTTATAGAGACATCCTGCCCAGCCTCGATGGGTACCTGAAAACGTCAGCCTCACCGGGTAAGGTTAGAACTGTGATGTGTGTCGTAAATAAAACGGCAGTGTAATAACGTTAATAGGACTGTTTGTATTTTTGCAACTTCTGTAATTTGAGTCTAACATAGAAAAGGTGTTTGATATTTTGGTAGTCAGTATAAATGGGACATAAGAAATATAGTTGAGATATAAACCTGTTTTTCATTTTATTCACTTATATCCTGTTGAGGTTTATAAAATCTTCAAAGGCAAAAACTCTATATTTAATATCTTGAACTCCTAATAAATCCAAATACATTGCCTTGCAAATAAATAGTTAAATAAATAGAGATTAAAACTATGAAAATTTAATAGTAATTTTAGGTTTTATTAATTTTTATTGATTTTCCAAATATAATCGATGAAACACTAATCTTAGCCAGTTAAGAAAAATTGCCCTAGTAGAAATAGGTTTGGGCAAAGATTCAAAGGAAAAACGATCAGCCCAGGCCAAAGTGTGACAGTCGAGAAAAGTAGTAATTTGAGTTCAGGGGACAGAGTTACTTGAACCAGCACGAACACGGACACTGGTATTAGAAGGAGCAGAAGAAAGGTTCAGATGGAAATATGGCTAAAGCTTTACAAGTTAGTGTCATGAAAAATTAAATGAATTAAATGTTAATTTGTAAAATTTTGTCTATGTAAACCATTTTATCACTCACCGTGAGGATTGTTGATTTGGAAACAATGAGTGAATGTTGTGTGACACATTCTGTTCATGGAGTCTGGTTCTTCCAATGCCCTCGGTTCATAGTCAGAGTTCAAGAGGAGTCACAGTTTTGGGAGATTTTTCTGTAAATGTTAGCAATAATAAACTTACTTAGAGACTAGAAAAACATCAGCTAGTTAATGTTTGTAGGTTACTTAGGTTTTTAAGGTTAGCGTCATATAAGGATTGCTGTGTTTGAGTAGATCACTAAAAAACATGGACTTAGTTACAAAAAAATGAATATATCTAGTAGCAAATACCTTATTGGTACTTTATGTTTTTTAGAATTTACTTCTGTCAGCTCATTGAAAAGATTTATGTTTTTTAAAAAATTATGAGGGAAAATACTGTGATTATGTTTTAAATTGTTTGAACAGAGACCGCATGTGCACGCAGGCGTGGGGGTGGGGAAGGGGGGAGAGAATCTTAAGAAGGTTCCGTGCCCCCCGCGAGCCCGATGCTCACGACCACGAGGGCATGACCTGAGCTGAAATCAGGAGTTGGACGCCTAACTGGTTGAGCACCAATGTACCTGGATATTGTGTTTCTTTTAAGCAAAGGATTTAGCTATTCATAAATATGTGTACTTTAGAGAATTAGAAGATAGGGAAAAACAGAGAGTAGGCAAAATTGAATAACAAAAGAAAATCCATAAACTTAAAGACAACCACTATATTTTGTGCTGTTTTATTTCAAATGGCGTCATCCTTTCAGGACAGTCGCACTAATAGTGAAAGGATGTCCTGTGTGCTCTTTACGTGGGCTCCGCAAGGACGGCTTGTCCCCTCCGCTGTCCTGCTGCACGGGTGTGTGATAATATGTGTATTTATGCATGACGTTTTTTCTGAGCCCTTTGTGAGTAAGCTGCAGGTGTCATGGATGTCTGTGCCTGAATGTTGCAATGTGTACTTCCTAAGAGTGAGGACATTATTTTATACAACCGTGGTATCATTATCAAAACCAGGAAAAATAACACAGATGGGCTGTTTTTCTCTAATCTGTACTCCATATGTAGATTTTTCAGTTGTCCCATTAATTTCTTTTCTAGCTGTATTTTCCCTGATGCAGACTCCAGGCTAGGACGATGTGTCGTATTTGACTGGCACAGTGCCTCACTTCCTTTCGGGCGGGTAGCGCTCCAGCCCGTCCTAGTTCTCCGGTGTGGGCTCGTCTGCTGTTTTCTCAGGGTGCGGCGCAGTGTTGCTCTTTGGGCAGAAACACCCAGGCTGATGCTGTGGCCTCCTCACGGCATCGTGGTAGTAATCGGTGCCGTTGCCAGGGGTGTTCATCCTGACAGCTGGGTTAGAGTTTCTGCTCCATCGTTTTGTAGCCTTAAAGTGGTTGTTTTCCCGCTGTGGGAGTTAGTCATTCGAAGTCCCCTCCTCTCTCTTCCTAGAGTATCCAGTCCTCAGGCCTGTAGGCAGCACAGAGGAAGTTAGGTGTTAGGCAGCAGTGGTGCTCCCCAGGAACACGAGGAGGCAGCTCTGGGACCCGCCTGGTGTGGGGGTCACAGCCGGAGCGGGTGAGGGGTGCCTGGTAGGGTGTGGCGGTCAGGGCAGGATGGGGAAGGCGGCATGTGGGCGGTTGATCAAGTAAATAAGTAGAAGTTAATGGAAGCTAGATTTCTCTTTGTCAGAGAAAGGAGTTACAAATAGAGACAGAGGAAACTAAAGTGAACCCCATGGTGTTGGATAGGAAATGAATGTATTGGTGTGAGGTCATGGTACTCCCCCTTCTCTCTTGCCCTCTCTTTTTCTCTGCCTTTCTTTCTCTCCGTCTGTCTCACTCACACATGCAGACACTTGTATACATACACACATACGTGGGTAAGTAAAGGTAAAAACAGAGATGAAAGTGTGTGCGTGTGTGTGTGCGTGCGTGCGTGTGTGTAACACACGCATATATTTCAGATCCGTCCACTGAAAGGGTCTGCTTTGGAGTAGTGATACCTTAACAGTGATGACCAAACCTAGTGCCCAGATCATGGCTTCTAAGTGTCATTTTACACTAAAAGGAACCAGAACTCTTTGGTGAGATGGCTGACTCCACCCTGGGACAGGGAAAATGCAAGATGAACCTAAAATGTTGTATTTTCTAAGACATCAGAAAATTAAGAAAGTGTTCCAAGACTGATGGAGAAATGTTACAGGCAAAATTGGGGATGATTTGGATCAGCACAAAAAGATAATCGTGGGAGGATCGAGGTGCTGGAGTAGGAGAACCCCGAGCACCCCTCTTCGTGTGGACACAGAGACTGCAACTTTATTCAGAGTAGCTCTCGCTGAGAGGGACCCGAGACTAACAGGAGAGTCAAAGATCAAGAAAAAGCCACATTGAGACACAGGAGGGGCAGAGACGCAGACCGTTGAGACACTCACCCACCGGGCAGTGACCCACAGCAGGGGGGGTGTCAGGCGTGAAGGAGCGAGGAGTTCAAGCCCCACACTGGGGACCTGTATCAGGAAGGTGAGCACCATAACATACGACTTTGAGACTTCAGTCTGGAAGAGCTGGAGGGCTATGGGAAACCAAGACCTGCACAGTCAGCCGGGCATCACAGCCAGCAGATCAGGTGATACGGAAGGGCGGGTCAGGGACCAGAAGGTAGGGCCGTGGGACTTCCCCAAATGAAACAGGACAAAGAGAAATGACTTTCTTAAAGTAAGAATAGATTAAAGGCCCTTTGGGACAACATCAAGCGTACTAACATCGGCATTATGGGAGTTCAGAAGAAGTAGACAAAAGGGCAGAAATCTTTCTTGAGTAAATAATGGCTGAAAACTTTCCTAACCTGAGGAAGAAAACATACCCAGGTGCAGGACGCACAGAGAGTTTCAAACAACACGGACCCGAGAGGTCGATATCAAGCCACATCATCAAAATGGCAAAAAATGAAGATAAAACCTGAAAAGCAGCAAAAGAAAAGCCCGTGATTATATGCAAGTAAAACCCCATAAGGCTGTGAGCGGATTTTTCAGCAGAAACTCTGCAGGCCGGAAAAGAGTGGCATGATATATTCAAAGTGATGAAGGGGAAAAATACTAAAATCAAGAGGACTCTTCCCAGTGAAGTGATTCAGAACTAAAGGAGAGAGTTTCCTAAGCAAAAACTAAAGGAGCTCATCACCATTAAACAGGCCTTACAAACCACATTCAAGAGGCTTGTTTAAGCTGAAAAAAGATATACAAAGGTATAAATCTACCTGCTCAAGGTAAATGCACAGTGAAGATAGTGGATTAATTGCTTGTAAAGCTTACATGTAGGTTAAAAAACAAAAGTAAAGTCAATGACATCTACAATAATTAGTTAAGGGGTATACAGAGGAAAGAGCTAGAAAATATTAAGTCAAAACTTGGGGGAAGTAAAAATATGGTACTTTTAGAATATGTTCAGATTTACGTAACCATCAACTTAAAATAGAATGCTGTATACATAGGGTCTTGTATATGACCTCATGGTAACCACAATTCAATATCCTGTAATAGATACACAAAAACTAATGAGAAAGGAACTCAAATAGAACACTAAAGAAAGTCATCAACTCATAAGGTAGGTGAGCAAGAGAAAAGGAACAAGAAGAACTGAAGCACAGCTAGAAAACAAGGAACACCTAGCAGTAATTAAATGTAAATGGACTAAATGCTCCAATTAAAGGACAAAGGGTAAATGGATTAAAAACTTAACAAGATCCATTAGTATGCTGCCTGTGATGACTCATGTCAGACAAAACACAGACTGAAAGTGAAGGGATGGAAAAATTCTCTGCAAATGGAAATGAAGCAGAAGAAAAAAGCCAGGGTAGCAGCACCTATTTTGGACAAAATAGATCTTTTTTTAAAAATTATATTTTAAAAAATTTTTACTTTTTGTTTTAACGTTTTTATGTGAGACACAGTAGTCTTAAAAACAAAGACTAACAAGAGGCAAGCTAATTGTGTAATGATAAAGGGATCAATTCAATAAGGGCACGTAACAGTTGAAAGTATCTGTGTACTCAGTATATGAGCACTTCTCCCAGACAAAGGGAGAAGTGGACAGCAGTGTAACGATACTAGGGCTTTACTTTAACACCCACTTACATCAATGGATAGATCGTTTAGACAGAAAATCAATAAGGAAACTGGCTCTCAGTGACACACTGGGCCCAGATGGACTTAGCAGGTATGTACTGAACATTCCGTCCAAAACCAGCAGGATGTGTGCTCTTCTCACGGGCATGTGGACTGTCCTCTAGGACATTCCCTAGGACAGATCCTGTGTTAGGCTACAAATCAAATCTCAGTAAAGGTAGGAAGACTGAAGATGTATCAAGCATCTTTTCTGACCACAATAGTACAAAACTAGAAATCAATTACAGGGAAAAAAGAACTGGAATAGACAAACACGTGGAGGCTAAGCCACATGCTACTGAACAACTAATGAGTCCATAAAGAGAGCAAAGAGAAAGTTTAAGAAATACATTGAGACAAATGAAAATGGAAACACACATTCCAAAGTCTAAGGGACACAGTAAAAGCAGTTCTAAGAGGGAAATTTATACAACATAGGCCATCCTCAGGAAACCAGGAAAAGCTCAGTCTAACCTACACCTAAAGAAACTAGAAAAAGAAAAAGCACAAAGTAATTAGAAGGAATAAGGATCAGGAAAGAAATAATTGAAACAGACAAAAAAAATCAATTTAACTGGCTTTTTTAACATGTTTCAAAAAAGAAAAAGATAAACCTTTAGCTAGACTCAAGAAAAAGAGCCCAAAGCAAATCTGAAATGAAAGAGAAGGTACGACTGATACCATGAAAATACAAGGTATTATGAGAGACTATTACAAATAATTATATGCCAATAACTGGACAATCTAGTAGAAAAAGATAAAGTCTAGAAACATGCAGTCATTCAAGACTGAATTAGGAAAAACTGGAAAGCCTGAACAGACCTATTACTAGTGATGAAATTAAATCAGTTATCATCACAAAACCCCTAACCAGCAAAAATCTGGGACCAGATGGTTTCACAGGTGAATTCTTCCTCACATTTAAAGAAAAGTTAATACCTGTCCTCAAACTATTTCAAAAATTGAAGAAGAAGGTATGCTTTGAGATTAATTCTGTAAGTCCAGTATTACTCTGATACCACAGTCAAAGACACTATAAAAGAAGAAAATTACAGGTCAGTGTCCCTGAAAAACCAAGACATCAAAACCCTCATCAAAATATTAACAAACTGAATTCAAAACACACTAAAAGGATTATACACAGGGATGCATGGGATTTATTCCAGGGATGCAAGGATCCATCCACAAATCAATCAGTGTTATACACTCGGTTAACTAAATGAAGGATAAAAATTATAAGATCATCTTAATAGACAATAGAAAAAGCATTCGACACAATTCAGCGTCTGTTTATGATAAAAAGTGTCAGGAAGTGGGTATAGAGACCGAAGTCAACATAATAAAGTCTGCGTATGACAGCGCCGCAGCTAATATCATAGTCAGTGGTGAAGAGCTGAAAGCTTTCCCTCTGAGATCAGCTCTTACCACTTCTCTTCAACGTAGTACTGAAGTTCTAGCCAGAACAGGGAGACCTAAAAGTAAAAGGCATCCAAATTGGTAAGTGAGAAGTAAAACAAAACTGTCACTATTTGCAGGTGAGACGTGATACAAAATCCTAAAGATGCCACTAAAAAACATCAATAAATTCATTAAAGTTGCAGCATATAAAATTAATGTACAGAAATCTGTTGCATTTCTGTACGCTAATAATGAAGAGTTTGAGGAATTAAGAAAATTCCATTTACAATTGAATCAAAAAGAATAAAATACCTAGGAATAAATTTAACCAAGGAGGTGAAAGACCTGCACTGTGAAAACTATGATGTTGATGAAGAAAATAAAGATGACGCAAGCAAATGGAAAGATGGACCCTGCTTAGGGATTGGAAAGTTCGTATTGTTAAAATGTCCATGCATTTCAAACCAATCTATAGACTCAGTGCAGTCCCTATCAAAATAACAATGGCATGTTCACAGAGTTAGAACAAATGATCCTAAATTTGAATGAACCACAAAAGACCACAAATAGCCAAAGCAGTCTTGAGAAAGAAGGACAAAGCTCGAGGTGTCCCACTTCCGGATCTCAAACTGCACTGCAGAGCTGTAGTAATCGAACACATTACTGGCACATAGATCAGTGGGATAGAATGGAGCGCCCAGAACTACCCCACGTTTATGTGGTCAGTTCATCTGTAGTGAAGGAGGTAAGAATATACAATGGGGAAAGGACAGTCTCTCTGACAAATGTTCCTGGGAAACTTGCAGAACTGCATGTAAGAATGAAACCTACACAAAAATACAGCTGGTTAAAGACCTGGATGGAGGCCTGAATTCATAAAATGCCTAAAAAGTAAACATATGTAGTAAACTCTTGGACATTAAACATTTTTTTTCTGTGTCCTCAGTCAAGGACAACAACAAAAAATAAACACAACCTTAAAATAGCAGTTCTGTGTCAGGAGTTCATGAAATCAGACTTTTCAAAGTAACATTAACATCTTAGGTGTCATGCATGTTTCCATGACCTTCAAGTCAGTAAGTCATAAAAAATGGTTTTTGCTTTTAGTATGGTAGCTATCGCCAGTTCTAACCCACGTAAGCAAAGGGCTGTGGGGTCCTGCCAGGTCCCAGTTGTGACGTGTTCTGGACGCCGGGCAGCCTGAGGCTCGGCCATGTGAGACGACTGCTCTCCGTGAGAGAAGCATGCCCCACGTCGTGCTTCTGCAGGACTGCTTCTGCTCTAGCTTCGCCCGCTCATTGACTGTAACGCGTTACCAGACAGATTCCCTTTTACCAAGGAAACTCGGAGGGGTCATTGAGAACTGTCTTCCATACTCACGGACTTTCTCACTCAGACTTGGTGAGCTCAGGCGCACTGCTGTCTCCAGCCACATCCATCCCAATACAGTTCTAAGTGGCAGCATATGCGCTTTGATCAGCACGATCCCAAGGGCCAGTCTTGTTTATAAAAACAAACAAAAGCACATTAACTTAAAAATGATGCTGAGTGATCAGTGTTTCAGATTGTATTTTTACTGAGAGAAGTGATTTTCTATTAATTCACTCAGTCCAAGGTTTCAAGTTCCCTAAAGAGCTTTGAAATTATTTTCCAGCTGCTGTCATGCTACAGAACATAAGTACTGGAGAAATAAGTTTGTCCAAATCGTTGTTCATGTTTAGTTGAAAATAAATTTCTAACATTTTTCATAACTTAAATTTATGTAGAACTATTGGTGATAATGAAAAAAAAGTTCTGTAGGTAGATGGTTGGTGATGATTAGGCAACGTTGTGAATCTGGTTAGTACCACTTAATTGCACACTTAAAAATGCTTAAAAGAAAACATGTTATGTGTCCTATATAGCAATAAAAAATGTTATGAGAAGTAAGGGTAGCATAGTGGCTTAGTAAGCCTGGCTAAGTATAGGGAAAATCAAGGCCAAGTACAGTCATGTATACTTGTATTATAATTAACACTGATAGAAAAAAAGACATTTAAAATTTAAACCAAGCATCCCACTCTTGATTTTGGCTCACGTCATGATCCTAGGATTGTGGGATCGAGCCCTGCGTGGAGCCTGCTTGAGATTCTCTCTCCCTCTGCCCCTACCTACTTGCAAATGTGCTCTCTCTATAAAAACAAAAATTAAAACAAAATTATTAAACTTGTCTCATTTACCAAAGATAAGCCTTCATTATGTAATATGGATTTCTGAAATGTTTCTGAGTTAATTTCTTTGAGATTTTTTTTAAAAATATGGTGCATCTAAAGCATTATAGTAATGTTGAAAGCATTTCAGAGAATTATAGAAACATTCATTTTATATTTTATCTGTACAAGGCACAACAGAGCTCCTTGGAGAGACTTTAGAATCTAATCTAATTATACCTTTCAAATATAGGAGAATCTTACACACAGGGGGAAGTAAAGGCCTTTGTCAGTACAGGCGTGTAGTCACAGCAGCAGGTGGAGAGCCGGGTGCTTCAGGTCTGCAGTTCTAGTCCCAGCTCAGGAGACGCAGCAGTAAGATAAAACATTGACAGATTCAGATCTCAAAGGCTTTTGTTCCCTTTGTATAAAATTCTGAATTAATTTGAGCTCAAAAAACAAACATCTTCTTTTCATCTCTGGCCCATCACAAAAGGTCGCCAAGTGGTCAGCAAAGAAATTCTTAGTTATTGCTCCCGCCCAAGGAGACTAGGTTATTGGGCACAAGCAAACCAAAGCACAGAATTACAGAGAGGAAAACTAGGCAGACACAGCAGAGGTAAGGTTGTATTGTCACTGGGGATTCATTCCTGGGGCCAAGAAAAGGCGTGCGGGGATGGACCCACCAGGGAGCTGCCTCCCAGCGGAGACGGCTTACGTGGCTCTGCAGCCACACCGCTGGGCGTCCCCAGGACTCACGGAAAATAACTTCATAGCTGTACAGTTACGACTTTACACTGGTAGTAAAGGGTACGTGTCTCACAGATTTTATTTAACTCAGTAGTTAATACAGGCACTGGTAAAATGTTATAACTGGCTTCTATACCCTGACGAATGTAATCATCAGGGAAAAAACATTAGACAAATCCACATAGAGGAACAGTATACAAACTTCCTGACATAATTTTTCAAGTGCTCAAATCATGAAATTCAAAGGAAGACTAAACTGTTTCAGTTTAAAGGATACCGAAAAGGCAGGACAGCTAAACGTGACACATGGGTTTGACGAAAGACATTATTGAGCTCAATGCTGGAACCGGTGTGGGGCTGAGGATTCTCTGTGGGTCATGTCCCAGGATGAATGTCCTGATGTGGATAGTAGGTGTAGCCGTCATGTAGGGGAATGTCCTTGTAGGAAACACAGCTAACGTGGTAAGGGGTGGGGACATCAGGCTGTTAGCTTACCCTTCTGTGGTTCAGGAAAGAAAAATTTTATCCCATACTTTCACATTTTCTGTAAGTTTGTAATCGTTTCAAAAAAATTTATAGGGAGATACTTCACAAGCGTAAATATTCTTGCTCCTCACGATTGCCCCTTGATTATTCTCTCCGAATCTCTTGCTCCTGTGATGGTTGGAAAATAGTGATCTTCTGACTCCATCATTCCGGCGTAGTGGTTGGCATTCTGCTGTAAGAAGCAACTTTATTTTCTCACTTACTTATGTTAGTAGGAACTTGGGATTCTCATTTTTCCAATGGCTCTAGTCTCTTACCAATATTATTAGTATTTATGCTCAGATTGTTCCAGATATGGCTTCCATAGAAGGAATGGGGGCTGGCTTTCTTCAGGATCTCCTTCCTGGGTCCAACAAGGTGATTCAGGCTCCTTCTATAAATATAGGTCTACCCAGCCTCTGGGGTTAACCACTTCTTCAAGGAACCGTGTTCCTTGCAGTAGACGATCTTTAAAACCAGGACAGCGACTACTGATTTTTTGTTGTAGAAACGACATTTTAACCATAATTAGGATTTTCATGCTCTATCTGGCAGTAGCCTGTGTTCTCCCGAGTAGTCGTCAGACACAGCAATGGGGGCTGCTTAAACTTTATCGTTGTTTATGGTTGACAGATGAGGCCACGAACAACTGGGAAGTGTCAGCACTCTCTCGGGCTGCGCAGAAAGGATTTAATAAAGTTGTGTTAAAGCATCTGAAAAAGACAAAGAACATTTCATCGGTAAGGAATCCCTTTTATATTCTTTACCTTAAACAATGGAGAGATCAGATTCTAATGCTTACGAAAAGTAAAAATCTTTGCTTAAAATGTTATTCTTATCAGTAAATTAGAGTACAGCGTAGAAATCATTTTAGAATATTTTAAGCCATAAAAATGTAAGACATATTAACTCTCTGGTTTATTGTCTTGATCTTGTTTTCTTCTCCTTCAAATATATTTAGTGGCTGAAAGAAACTAATACAGATATCTTTAGTCAGCAGTCAGAATATTGATATTATGGATATGTAAGATTGTTTCATCTAGGTCTTAAATATACTTTTTGTCAAGTTTAATTCATGCCAGTTTTTATTTTTTTGGTGATGATTTCTTGAGATTAGGTTTTTGAGATGTGGCATATAATGTAATAGGAAACAAAGAATAAAGAGAGAAAACTGACTAGAGAAAATACCTACTTTAGGTAGAGAGTAAAAATTAAAGTTTGAAAAATCTTTAATATTTAGAATTGATAATGAAAGCTCTGGGGTCAGTTCCTTCCACCTCATTATTTTTGACAGCTTTGATTGAGACATTGCATAAAACTGGAAATGGCTTTCTAAAATATTTAAATTATTTTATCACATATAAATAAAAATACTTGAGCATATTTCTGCTGTTACAAATAAAATTTCTTTACAGATAGCTCCTCATTTTCTAGGAGAGTGACTCTTGAAGTGAGGACTCTGGCTCCCGGGTGCAAGGCCAGAGCTATTTTTACTCGTTGACACTTGCACTGTGGGGTAGTGATGGGTGACACTGTTCAAGCATGTTATTAAATCCTGACCCCTGAACACATGTCTGTGTGATGTGTGATGAAACAGGAAGTCTGCGTAAAGCAGCCTGGTGCCTAGTGTGACACGGTGTGACAGTCGTCTTTAGGAAAAGCACTTCGTGATGCTTTGAGCTGTGGGCTCAGGTAGGCACTTTTTCATGAACACCATTTTTACTTGAAAGAACAACTGACAGACTGTGGCTGTTGGGTATTTGGCAGGATTTTATCTAAAAGAAATAGAGTGAGCCTGTCACTGCAAAGAAAACATCTGAGAGTATTTGTTGCCAATGATAAACTTGCAAAGTTTTAAACAAAAATTAAATTTTGGGAAACTTGAAGCCATCACCATGAGCTTGACAGCTTCTTAATACTTCAAGATTTTTCTGATAAGATTGGTGATACTAACAAATGTGATTTTTTTGTATGTGTAATGAAATGTATCAACATTTGTAAGACCTGCATAACCCAGTAAACCAGTATTTTCAGATGACCAGTACATTATGCTACCAAACCATGCATAGGGAAACAAAACAAAACAAAACACTAAGGTGCAGGGTAGACCAATGGACTTTAATGTAACAGACTACATAAAATGTATTGGTAAGGTTTCAGATTGCCCGTTGTAACTAAGAAGAAGCCAAGGGGCGCCTGGGTAGCTTAGGCGATTAAGCTTCGGACTCTTGGTTTCGGCTCAGGTCATGACTGTGAGTTCAGGCACCACGTTGGGCTCCGCACCGACAGTGTAGAGCCTCCTTGGATGCTCCCCCTTTCTCTCTCTCCCTCCCCCCTGCTCCCCTCCCCTTCTCTCTCTGCCCCTCCCCTGCCTGTTCTTTCCCTCTCTCTCTAAATTAATAATCTTAAAAAATAAAAAAAAACAGAAATTATGACTTGTTCAATTTGTATCAAAGAATAACAGCTATTATCTAAAAAGACTATTAAAATACTCCTCCATCTTCCAAGTGCGGCCTAAACAACATGTCACAATAGTTGTTTCCTAGTGCGTCATACAGTAAAGAGACAAGTATGAAACGGTGTCACTTTCCTGAGGTTTTTTGTTTTATTTGGAAAACAGAATTACTTTCCCTAAAAATGCGTCTTTTATTATCATGTAATGTGTTTCGGTGGTGTGTGTGTGTGTGTGTATGTGTGTGTGTATTTATTTTGAGACAGAGAGAGAGACAAGACAAGAGCAGGGGAGGGGCAGAGAGAGGGAGAGGGAGCATCACCAGCAGGCCCCACACTGTCAGCACAGAGACCAACGTGGGTCTAGATCTCATGAATTGTGAGATCATGACCTGAGCCGAAATCGGGAGTCAGACTTTCAACCAACTGAGCCACCCAGGCACCCCTGGGTTCGTATTTTTAAATAAAATCATAAATAATTTCAAGGTTTTAACTTCCAATATGAGAAATTATCAATAGATGTGACCCCCCAAACAAAAGTTCTTTGGGGATCCTCAGTATTTTTTAAGGGTGTAAAGGGTCCCGCCGAAGCTTTGGAACTACCGGCCTGGGAAGTGGACATCTGACTGCAGCGCCGGGAAAGACGGGACTTCTTCCCAGGCGTTTGCAGTTCTGTGCGGGATCTGACGAACCACTGGGAGACACTAATAACCGAGAGGGTTGTAAAACAGTCTTCCTTCTCATAACTGTCTTAATTTTTAACTCTGTTATCATCACGTGTATGTTATTGTTCAAATTTGCAGAGCGAAGTTCTGTCCTTAGAAGAAGTAAGGGTTAGAGTAGTGCAGATGCTTGGCTTTCTGGGAGGACAGATAAACAAACATCTCCTAACAGGTAAACTCTCCTTTAAAATAGATTGACGTCTGTAGATGTGTTTGTACTTTAATTTGAATATATATAGATCATGGTATATTCTAGTATTTGCTCCTATATGTGATTTATGTATTTTCAAATGAGATGACAAAGAATAATATTTTGCTAAGTGAAATACTTTGTACCCATGCAGTCTGGATAATGCAGTACTAGTTGACAAAATGTTTGGGAAGCACATTTTCCATTTCAAAACAGAACCTGGGTTGACACTTTCTTTTAATATTATGCATCGTATCAGGAATTCAGAGTTAATCTTTGAAAATTCTGATGTTATTAATATTTGGATATTTATTTAGAGTATTTTTTAAATCAGAATCAGCATTTTAGTTAGTAAAAATTCATCTGTATTTTTAGTTTTGACATTTCATATCAAGTATACTAGTGACTTTTAGTTATTTTAGGAAGTTAGAACCTACATTTGGAAAATAACTGTTACAGAGGGGAGATTTTTATTGTTCATTTATCATTTTTCCACCTAACACCTGAAATAACTCTTACTGAAAATGGAAATTAAGCATTCCAGACTATTAAACTTGTTTAAAAATAGTTTTACTTTAAATCAAAGGTAAAACTAGTATGTCAGGATAATGAAACGACATATCTATGTGTGAAGTAAAAACAAAAAAGGAAAGATGCATAATGTGCTGACTTAAAAGTATAAAAGCATTTTACTTTCACGGATGAATTGTGGAGCAGTTGACATCAGGAAGATTTGGAATGAAAACATGCTCTTCTTGATTTTTTTTCACAGCCACATCCTCAGATGACATGATGAAGAAGTATGTGGCATGGGACAGGGAAAAGAGGCTCAGTTTTGCAGTACCTTTTGTAGAAATGAAGCCCGTCATTTATCTGGATGTGTTCTTGCCTCGGGTCACGGAGCTAGCTCTGTCCGCCGGTGACAGACAAACTAAAGTACTCTCACTTTTTATTGTTGTCCTTAGAATCTATGCTTTCTAAGACCTGTATTTTTTTGGAAATAGATAATGTATTTCAGCCATTCCAGTATTACCAGTTCTCCATTTTCTGTAATATAGTAATTAGGCAATGATTAAATTATCGGGAGATGTTACTGATAGAAAGTAAACAAAAATTATCTTAGTAGAGAATAACCCGGTAAGCCACTGTCCCAAGAAGCTGTTTATAATAGAAAACGCAGTACAAAGGGTATTTAGAAGTGGTTTCCAATCTGTGCCCCATTATCACCACCTTTACCTGGGGGGTTAGAAACAGATGATCTCGAGTTTTTTATGGAATTCCTTTGTAAATTTCCAAAATGCTTTAGAGATAGATTTACTAAAAGTGGAGGTTAGAAATGTGCTAACGAGTGAGGCAGAGCTCTGTGATAAGGGCCGCAGTGAAACCTCGTTCTCTGAAGGCACCAGCCCCGGATTGTCTGAGTCTGTTAAGTCCCAGTTCTCACCTCTTGGAAGCAGACTAGAGCGCAGAAGCTTTAGTTTTATGTAAGAAGTGCCACTGCCAGTTAATTTATATTTGGGTATGATCGTTATCTGCCACGAAAGATCTTCTCTTTAAAGGGCTCAGTTGAGCAACATTTCAAAATATCGTAAACCTGGAAACTTAGGCTTGTTGAACTCCTGGCTTATTTTAGGTTGCGGCCTGTGAGCTTCTACACAGCATGGTGATGTTTATGTTGGGAAAAGCCACGCAGATGCCTGAGAGCGGCCAGGGGTTCCCACCCATGTACCAGCTCTACAAGCGCACGTTCCCTGTGCTGCTGCGACTTGCGTGTGATGTAGACCAGGTAAGTGAGTGGTACCGAACCGGACACAGATTCAAAGCTTAGAAGAAAGTTGGATCTTGTTCAGGGATCATTAAAACTTGCTGCAGGTTGGAATGTCCTGGGGATCTTAAGTACTGCTGCCTGGCTGCTGCTCCTTCTACCGGTGATGTCAGCGGTGGGACCCGGCGATCTGGACTTCTTAGAAGCCCTCTTGGCTTTCATTCATTTGGGAATGAGCCACTGATGTAGTGGGGAGTTCCTGACAGTGTAGCAGCTAAAGCCGAGCTGGCAGTCTGCTCTCATGTAGGTACTTAATCCCGAGAAATGAAGAAAAGTAACCATGTACAGGATTGGAAATGTTGACAGGTGACCTCTTCCTGATGACTTTGTGGCAAACTCCCCATTGCCGCATGAAGCAGAAGAAAGTAGAATTCTCAGTTCATTTCATGAAGCTACGATATCGCTGATACCAGGATGCACACATGAAAAAGGAAGCTAAATGAAAGATCATTTATTAAAAACAAAAAACCCCACATTTATAAATATAGATGGAAAATTCTTCAACATATATGAATCAGTACAGTCCAGCAATGTAGTCATATGTGCTGTGATTAAATAGGATTTTTGGTTATAATTGGAAATTTGCCACAGAAACACTTCAGAAGCAGTGATTCTCTCATAGAACCCAGGGTGTTTGCCCTGCTAACACTAGTAATAGTTTAGTGCTCTCAGTGTCCGTGGGGGACATAAACTCCCCTAGATTTCTTATATTCTGTGGGAGCCTTGGTCTTGGGAGACACAAATGTTTAAGATACAAAGATAGGGAATGTTTGCTTTCACTTCTGCTGTACACATTTACTTTTCATACGTAATGAGCACCAAACGTGTGACCCTTTGTCTGGGTAATTGCTGTGTTCCAAAAAGATAGTAAGACTTCCTTTATCTCCCCGAGATGATCACAGGGTCATGCCAGACAAGGCCGCAGGGCTGAGTGTCCAAGGTTCCAGGAAGATGAGTACTTTCCCTGGGTCTTTCCTCTCAGAGGACAGGAGTCCAGGCCTGGCAGACACCTTGGATGATAAAAGCCAGAGACCCACAGGACCCTTGCCCCGGAACACTCTACTTTTATTCTAGAAGGTTGGAGTAAGAGCCTAGGATCCTTTCCATGCCAGCTCCAGGTAGTAAAGATTCTGCTCCTACTTGTTGGCAGGCTAGGAGAGGTGCTTGCTCTCCCCCGTATCCCTTCTGTGACACAGGACTTGAGGTGGGTACATGTAGGGCATTGATCCGATTTCATTTTGTCACCATGAGGGTGTGAATCAGGGTGTAGGGGACCACAGGATCATTCTTTCCTTTGTAGTTCAATACTGATGATGTGTCTGATCCAGAATACCTTGTATGCATGTTTAGGATCAAATTAATAAAGATAAATATTAAAAAACAACAACATCTGCCTCCGTATTAGAAGAGCAATAAGTTTTAATACGCACATGATTCCCTGCTGGATTGTAGGAAAAAGAGAAAGAGCTAGAAAGAGCACGTTCATCGTCGATTTTCAACTGGAAAAGAAAGCTAATGGAAGTATAGGCGTATTATCCCTTAATGTTTCCTGTCATTTAAAGAGAATGCTTTCCAGCGTAAAGTTACTTTATTGTGAAGAAAATGAACTCTAATGGTGTCGTTCCTTTAGGTGACAAGGCAACTATATGAGCCACTAGTTATGCAACTGATTCACTGGTTCACTAACAACAAGAAATTTGAAAGTCAGGATACTGTCGCCTTATTAGAAACGATATTGGTGAGTAATGGTAGATTCTTTTCCTGTTGTTTGCATTGTCTATATGTTGTGATCTGTATTTATAGTTATATTTACTTATTTATTTTGAGAGAGAGCAAGCGAGCGAGAGTGTGGGGGGTGGGGAGGGGCGCAGAGAGAAAGGGAGAGAGAGAGTCTTAGAGTGCAGAGCCTGACCTAGGGCTCGATCTCGTTAATTGTTGAGATCATGACCCGAGCTGAACTTGGGTGCTGGACCGACTGAGCCACCCAGGTGCCCCACCTGATCTCTGGTTAGAATTTTAAGAAAAGTTGCCTGTCCAAATATCAAAATGTCGCATCTAGGTAGGTCATATTGTCTTT
The DNA here is from genome assembly GCA_004023785.1 of Mungos mungo. Classification (NCBI taxonomy): domain Eukaryota; kingdom Metazoa; phylum Chordata; class Mammalia; order Carnivora; family Herpestidae; genus Mungos; species Mungos mungo. The sequence goes on along the minus strand of PISW01002257.1, from coordinate 28,715 downwards.
TTTGTTTTAGTGAATAGGTGAAATGACAGTTTCACAGACAGGATGCCGTAATTATTTACTGAAGTGTTACTTTTAAATATTGGCAAGCAGCGTGCACTTTTTTTTTGTTCTGTCCTCTTTTCTTGGAGAATGATTATAGATTGACAAATTTCATCTAGATTAAAGTTGTGTGTGTGTGTGTGTAGAATAGAAGGAGTGAATAGGAATGTACTTGGACTTTTATTAGAGTTGCAGAACCTAAAATCTATAGTACAGTAGTTAAGAGTAAAAGCAGTTTGTTTGGGCTTATCCAGTTTTCTGCTACATTCAGATTCAACAGTGAAGAGCCCTCGAGACAGGGGCCATTTCTGGACCGCTGCCCTGGGACTGCCGAGGCAGACCGTGAGGGTTTGATCGCTGGCTCACTGAGGGCAGAAGCAGGGGGGTCTAAAGCCTTAGTGTCGTTTGACACCGATTTTATTACAGTTTTCTGAGTTTTTGCAAATAAGTTTACTTTGATTCCTTTAAATGTCATTTTATTTGATTTTCACCTGTTATTTCCATCTGTGATTTGGTTTGGTATATACTGACTTTGGAGTCTGAAGCCCCAGTTAAATGCATAGCAAGTTTGTGCAAACAGACGTGGTGTGTTCCTTGCGTGGGGCATGTTGTGAGGCAGGTTGGAAGACACGCTGTGCAGAGCGTCAGAAGACATGCCTCCGACAGTCCTGACTGCACCTGTTGCGCGTGTGATTCTAGTAGGGCTCCTTCCGCTCCCAGGGGTACTCTCCTTGGATGTTCCGTTGTGGGCTGTGGGGGTTAGGGGACATGTTAAGTTAGGGTGGTGACGCGGTATCCGTGGCTTAATTCCCTGCAGTGTCTGTTTGCGAATCCTGCCTTTAATAAATACATTTAATTAAATTTAACTTGTGTCTTATTTGCAATTCAGATGGATTTATTCTATTTCTATTCCAAAGTTTCTTTCTTAGTTGTTTCTCTTCCCCTTTTGGTCATTGAAGGGGGCTTAAGTAAGGGTTTCAGAAAGAAATCAGATTAAGGTCATGGTAATATAAAAAGTGAGATAGTTGAAGAAAGGAAAGGTAAAGGAGGAAAGGTCAAGTTGGCACAGCACTTGAGTGAAAGCCTGTCTGTAGGTTTCCCAGTAGGAATTGCTGATTGCCTGATGTCAGCGCCTGCATCATTTACCACTGCTCTGAGAGGCAGTCAATGTCACCTCTTCACGTTTCCGCAGCTAATTGCTTCTTGAACTCTGACAAACACTGTAATCGGAGATTTGCATGTAGCAAATAACTGGGGATGTTTGGTGGAAGACCTCCCTTATTTCAGTGTACAGTGCAGTTTTCCAACATACGTTTATCTTCCCTATACATATGTAAGAGGGAATTACATCTAGCAGGAAATAAAAACCTTCAAATTTCCTTAGCTGTTTTTTTTTCAGGTATTTAGAGACTGTGCCTTTCATGGCGACTGCTCTTACAGAAAGTTATAGTTTCAGACCACATCTCCATGTGATTTTTCTGTAGGATTACAATTCCCTCGGAGCCTAGGAGAATCTTATTTTCTTTAACCTCAGTAAGGCATCTCAGATGCTGTTATGAGATAAAATCAGCAACAAAAGCTCTTAGGATGTAGCCGTTGGGTTTCTTCAGGGAAAGGAGGGACTGTTTTGTTGCTACATAATTAAAATATTCTCCCCTTTTTTCATGGATTTTTCAGTTTGTTTAAAGGAAAGTGTTTCCATTTTCTCCTGTGGACATTGTTACTAGAGTCTGGATTCTAGAAATCTGATTGGTTTCTAGCGCTTATTTGTTCCTTGAGTAGAGCTCTAAATTGATTTTCACCACATGCTGCTGTTATGCCCAGAGCAGACCAGGGAGTTCAGTTGTCCCCATACGTTTTGTTGCAGGATGGGATTGTAGACCCTGTTGACAGCACTTTAAGAGATTTTTGTGGTCGGTGCGTTCGTGAGTTCCTCAAATGGTCCATTAAGCAGACAACCCCGCAGCAGCAGGAGAAGAGTCCTGTAAACACCAAATCACTTTTCAAGCGACTGTACAGCTTTGCACTTCACCCCAATGCTTTCAAGAGGCTAGGAGCATCGCTTGCCTTTAATAATATCTACCGAGAGTTCAGGTAAGTAAACCACATGACAGGCAAGAGTGTAAAACAAGTTCTTTAAATTTTTAGTAGTGATTTTGAAAAGTGACTGGTGCTTATGTATCAATGTATTTGTGTATCAAGCATTTGGTTGATTATGTGTCAGGTGCTGTGCTGTTTTCTGGGAATTAAAAAGTGAATTAAAATGCAGTCTGCATTCAGAAAGCTCAGAAACCACTGAGAAACACGTACAAACATGATAGCGTGGCGGTCTCACAAATGCAGCAGCAGACGCAACCCAGCGGCTCTCGGAGCGCACTAGAGGAGTGTCTGGTCCAACTCGAGCAGGCCAAAGAAGGCTTCCTGTGGCGTTTGTGTCCACATGAAGCTTAAAGGATAAGTGGGAATCAGCCGAAGCAATAGGATGATATAGAAGGAGATGACATTTTCTCTTCCTCGACCGTGGAGTTAGAGGCTTGGAAGGGAGCCTAGTGAGACCGGCCAGGAGCCTTTGTTTGAGCAGTTAAAAAATGTGGGCCACCTTAGTGACAACAAGTCCCTGGAGCAGAGAAATGCTTGGTTAAATTTCATTCTGAAGTTCCCCTGCCCGTAGCGATATGGAGAGTGGGCCAGGACACAGTGAGGAGGGTGTTTCAGAAGTTCAAGAAAAAGATCATTAGTCCCTGACCTAAGGTTGTAGTAGCGTTTGTTCATTCTTCTATGAGTACTTACTAAGAATATTGTATGCCAGGCACCGTATCAGATTCTAGTGATATAATGATAATAGCCACTGGTGAGGGTTGCATTTGAAAAAAAGAGAGAGATAGTAATCAATCACTTAGATAATTGTAAACTTGTTGCTGAAATCAGTTCTTTCAAGTAGTGGTAGATGATGACTACCTAATCTCATAATGAGGAACCTGGCTTTGTTTGGTCCAGATAGCTTCTCTCAGGAAATGGCTGTTAAGCTTTGACGATACGAAGGAAGCCATTATAAAAATAAGGTAGATGATAGAGATAGAGGTGATGGATCCGGATGGATGGATGGGAATTTCTGTGTGTGTGTGCATGTTCACATTTACATGGGGATTGTCTAGAGTTTGAAGCCATTAGTTTATTTTCTTAGCATTTTAGACTGTGAAATCTGTATGTACAGAAGAGCATTTAAAACATAAGTGTGACTCTTACTATTTTCAGATGATATGTATACTGTATATAGAAAACCCTAAAGACTCCACCAAAAAACTGTTAGAGCTAATAAATGAATTCAGTAAAGTTGCAGGATACAAAATCAATATACAAAAATCTGTTGCATTTCTATACTTCAATAACCACTTACCAGGAAGTGAAATTAAGAAAACAATCCCGTTTATAATTGCATCAAGAAGGAAAAAATGCATGGGAGTAAATTTAACTGAGAAAGTGTAAGACCACCGAAAACCAGAAGACATCAGTGAAAGCATACTGAAGAAGACACAAATAAATGGAAAGATATACCATGTTTATGGATCGGAAGGATTTATATTGTTAAAATGGTCATACTCCCAAAGCAGTTAATACATTTAATGCAATCCCTGTCAAAATTCTAATGGTATTTTTCATAGAAACCAATCAAATGATCCTAAAATTTGTGTGGAATCACAAAAGACATTGAGGAGCCAAAGCAGTCTTGAGAAAGAAGAACAAAGCTGGAGGCATCATGCTCCCTGATTTCAAACTATACTACGGAAGCTGTAGTAATCGAAGCAGTGTGGTATTGGGGTAAACAGGCACATCAGTGGAACAGAATAGACTGCCTAGAAATCAACACGGGTAATCATGGTCAATTAGGTTTTGACACAAGAGCCCAGAGTACACCCGGGGAAAGGGAGAGTCTCTTCAGTACGTGTTGGGGACGGGGAAACAGGACAGCTGCTTGCAGAAGAATGAAACTAGATCATTATCATACACAAAAATGAACTCAAAATGGATTAAAGACTTGAATGTAAGACCTGAAACCATAAAATTCCTAGAAGAAAACATAGGTGGGTAAGCTGTTTGACATTAGTTTTGGCGATGATGTTTTGGCTCTGACTCCAATAGCGAAGGCAACAAATGCAAAAATAAACCTGTGGGACTACATCAGCTAAGCTTCTGCACAGCGCGGGAAGCCATCGGTAGTCATCAGGGAATGCACATTAAAACCACAATGCGAGATCACTTTACACCTGTTAAAACGGCTATGGAAAAGACAAATAGCAAGTGGTAGCAAGGATGTAGAGAAAGGGGAAATCTTGCGCACTATGGTAGGAAAGTACATTGGCACAGCCACTATGGGAAACAGTATGGAGGTTCCTCAGTAATAAAAACAGAAGTACCATGTGATCCAACAATTCCTCTTTTGGTTACTTATCCAAAGGAAATGAAACACCCCCATGATTATTGCAGCATTATTTAAGTTAGCCAAGATATGGAAACAGCCTAGGTGTCCAACATGGGTGAGTGGATAAAGAAAATGTGGTAAATGTATATGATGGAGTGTTATTCAACCATAAAAAAGAATGACATCTTGCCATCTGTGAAAACATGGATAGACCTGAGGGCATTGTGTTAAGTGAAATAAATCAGAGAAAGACAAATACCACATGATCTTACTTGTTTGGGAAATCTAAAACAAACGAACAAAACACAAGCTCATGCTGTTGGTTGGTGTTACCACGGGCCAGGAAGAGGGGTAGGCAAGGTAGGTGATGGAGGTCAAAAGGTACAGACTTCAGTTATAAATAAGTCATGGGGATGTACAGGCATACCTCATTTTATTGTTCTTTACAGATGTTGCATTTTTTAGAAATTGAGTTTAAGTAACTCTTGGTTCTATTTTTCCAACATTTACTTACTTTGTGTCCCTAAGCCACGTTTTAGAAATTCTCACATTCAGATGTTTTCATTTGTCCTGTATTTGGCATGGTGAACATCAGCTCTGATGGATGGATGATCTTGGATGTAACTATTGTAATTGTTTGGGGTGCCATGAACTGTTGCCATGTAAGACCACTTACCTGATAAGTGTTGTCTGTGTTCTGGCAGCTTCACCGACTGGCTGTTCCCCCCTCTTCTTGGGCCTCTGTATTCCCTGTGACACAACAGTATTGAAATTAGGCCACTTAATGCCCTCTAAGTGTTCAAATGAAGGGAAGGTTGCATGTCTTGATTTAAATCAAAAGCTAGAAATGGTTCAGCTTAGTGAGAAAGGCACATCAAAAGTTGAGACAGGCTGACAGCTAGGCCCCTTGTACCCGTTGGACGTAGTGAATGCCAAGGAAACATTCTGGAGGGAAATTAAAGCTGCCACTTCTGTGAGCAGATGGATGATAAGAAAGTGAAACAGGCTTATTGCTCATACGGAGAAAGCTGTAGTGGTCTGGATAGAAGAACTAAGCAGCCTCTAAACTTGAAGCCACAGCCAATCCAGAACAAGGCCCTGACGCTCTCTGGTTCTGTGAAGGCTGAGAGAGGTGAGGAGGCTGCAGAAGAAAAGTCTGAAGCCAGCAGCGCACGGTGAGGTTTAAGGAAGAAGCCATCTTCATAACATTGAAGTGCGAGATGAAGCAGCGAGTGCCGGTGAGTTATCCGGAAGATCTGGCCGGGATAACTCATGAGGATGCCCACGTGAACAACAGGTTTTCAGGGAGGCGAAGCAGCCTTCTTTCTATTGGAAGAAGATGCCATCTGTGACTTCTCTAGCTAGAGGGAAATCGATGCCTGGCTTCAGAGGACGGGCTGACTCTCCTGTGAGGGGCTACCTCGCTGGTGACTAAGTTAGAGCCAGTGCTGACCTACCATTCCAAATCAGGGCCCTTCAGAATTATGCTAAGTCTCCCCCTACGTGTGCTCTCTAAACGGAACAACAAAACCTGGATGACGACACGCCTGTTTACAATCTGGTTACTGAGTGTTTTCAGCCTGTTGACACCTTCTGCTCAGAAACAAAGGTTCCTTTCCAATTACCGTTGCCCAGTGACCGTGCACCTGGTCACCCGCGGCTCTGATAGAGAGACACCCTGAGGTTGTGTTTCCGTGCCAGGGAGCAAAACGTCCGTTCTGCAGTTAATGGGTCAGAGGGCAATTTTGACTTTCAAGCCTTTTTTTTTTTTTTTTTTAAATAAGCTTTATGCCCAGTGTGGGGCTTGAACAGACAACCCTGAGATCAAGAGTCATCTGTTCCACTGAGCCAGCCAGGTGTCCTGATTTTCAAGTCTTTTTATTTAAGAAATATATTTCCTAAGGCTGTTGATGCCATAGAGAGTGAGTCCTGTGATGAATCTGGGCAAAGTAAATTGGAAGCCTAGAAAGAATTCACTGTAATAGATACCATTAAGAACATTCAGCATTCATAGGAGTTTAGAAGAAGTTGGTTCCAAACCTCATGGATGACTTTAAGGGGTTCAGGACTTTTCTGGAGGAAGTAACTCGATGTGGTAGAAATAGCCAGAGAACTAGATAGAATTAGAGGTAGAGCCAGAAGATGTGACTGAATTGTTGCAATCTCATTATCAAACTTGAATGGATGAAGAGTTGCATCTTAGGGATGAGCAAAGAAAGTGATTTCTTAAGATGGAACCTCCTCCTGGTGAAGATGCTGTGAAGACTGTTGAAATGACGACAAAGGATTAGAATATTATGTGAACTTAGTTGATAAAGTAGCAGGGCTTGAGAGGGTTGGCTCCAATATTGAAAGGACTACCGTAGTGATCATGTTGTGGTGTACACAGATATGGAGTCATCACGTGTGCTCCTGGTCCTGGAAGCAATATAATATTATATGTCGGTTATGCCTCAGTTAAAAAAAAAACTGTAAAGTTTATTGAATAATAATAAAGCAAGTTTTTGTATCCTCACCACATAGGTTAAGAAGTAGAGTATTTTCAGAATTTTAGACCCTCCTCTGCACTGAGCTAATCATTGTTCGTTTATATTGTTATCCCCCCTTTCTTTTTTGTTTTTGTATATATCTACCCGAGTGGTATACTCTCGCTGTTTGAAAAGCAGCAAAGGTCAGAGTTTTCACTGTTGGGTGAAGTCTCCTGGGATCATCTGCTCGGTGGAGACCAGTTGGCTGCTGCCCCACGAGGGATTGCAGGAGCCCCTTCCCAGGAAATAGTGACGAGGCTCATGTTGGTTTTAGGCCGCACAGCTCTCCAGAAGGGTGCAGGGGCCCACTAGCTGGACAAGTGTCGTCTGAGGGTGTGGACTGCCCTTGGCTGCTGCGTCTCGGTTCCCAGGAGGCCACCCCCGAGTGTCAGGAGGGGGTCACAGCAAAATTCTGCTGTGGGATAAATGAGCACGGTCAGCTGCTCCAGGCTGAACATGGACAGAAAAACTTTACCTGATCATGTAAAGAGTGGAATTTGGGTCATCTTCCTTCTAGGTTGAAAAGTCCGTGAAAGGGGTTTTGGTGGAGACAGCTGTTAACAGGTCTCTTTCTTGGGTCTCTCCTCACCTGTTGTGCCTGCATCAACTTGCCTTTCCTCTTAAATATCCCCTTTACTTCTTTCCTGTGTTCGATCTTGTGTTTTCTTTTCCCCTGTTGTCGTCTCTTTGGATATTCTGATTTGTTGGATCACGTTCCAAGAGACTTTTTGAGAAGAGGCGCATGAGAGACAAGTGTTTTGAGATTTGCATGTTGAATAATATAAAACAAGTTCAGCTGTCTCCTTCCTGCATGCTGATAAACTGTTTGGACACCTTTCTTTGGAAGCACAGTTCTAAGTTATCATTTTGTCATGCCATTTCTCTGCTTACCTACTTTTACCTAGTGTTGATACCTAAGATAAAAGCTGTTGAGCTCAACCCCGCCTTCCAAGTCCTCCCCAGCTTACTCCGTGTCATCCCAAACTGTTCTTCCAAATGAACCTCTTCCGGTTTTGCTGGCTTGCCTCCACGTCTTTGCCCAGACCGTACAATTATCGGTACTGTCCTCTATTTTCAGCGTCCTGTCGGACGCTGGGTGTGCGACACTGGGGGAGATGCGGAGCTTGTGGAGTTCTGACGGGCACTGCCCATCCTAGGGTTCAAACTTTTAAAAAGTAAAAGGAAAGAAACAACGAAACGAGGACGGTACCCCTGCCAAAGCGGACACCAGCCTGTAATTGTTAGTGTGCGCGCTCCGCCCTCCGGCGCCTCGCTCCGCCCTGTTTGTTCCAGGCTCGCGCCCTTTCCCCGCGGGTGGTACGGCGACCGGCACTCGTCACACAGCAGCTCCCGTTCACCCTCTTCTCGGAGCTCCTCTCAGACCCAGTCGTTTTATTTTGAGTCATTTCCTGTCCTGTGTTACTAAGGAACACATTTTCCAGGGCGAGATCTGGCCTCTGCCCCTGACCCACCCATGAGTTGACTCTGCAGGAGAAGATGGTTCACAGACGTTGAGTGAATTAATTATTTCCATTTGCCTGATGTGGTTTTAAAAGGCTTAGTGTTTACTATTGATGTTGACTGACTTTTGGACAGAATGAGAGCTTTTGAAATTCTGTGATTTTGAAAGAATGTGCATATGACATGAGGTCTTCTTTTCTGTTAATTTTAATGAGGCGTGCGGAAGTATGGTCAGAACAGTGGTTCTGCGCCGTGTGTTATGGGCAGTCCCTCAGAGGGAAGGTACTTGTGTGCAGAGAAAGGCCAGCGCTGGCGCTTTTGGGTTAGGTAGTTGTTGTTTTTTTTAATGTTTTATTTATTTTTGATACAGAGAGAGACAGAGCATGAAGGGGGGCGGGGGCAGAGAGAGAAGGAGACACAGAACCGGGAGCAGGCTCCAAGCTCTCAGCTAGCCGTCAGCACAGAGCCTGACGTGGGGCTTGAACCCACGAACGTGAGATCTGACCTGAGGCTTAACCGACTGAGCCACCCAGGCGCCCCGGGTTAGGTAGTTTTTGATCTGCTCTTGAGGAGGTTTTCTTCTTTGAAAAGTATTTGGTTGTTATAGGTTTCAAAACATTTGGGCCATTTTTTAAATACAAATTTAATTTATATTTGGTTGTTACAGGTTTCAAAACATTTGGGCCATTTTTTAAATACAAATTTAATTGACGTGCTTTTTGATAACGTCTCTTTTTCCCTCTGTCACGTCTGCTGCATTGTTTCCCTGGGTGGGGTTCAATATTCTCTATTTTACAGGGAAGAAGAACCTCTGGTAGAACAGTTTGTGTTCGAAGCCTTGGTCGCCTATCTGGAAAGCCTGGCCTTGGCCCACGCAGATGAGAAGTCCTTGGGTAGGTCTCCCCCGAGCTCTTCGTTGGCGCGCTGTTGTCAGCCTGACAGGTTTTCAAGAGCTTTTCCACTCAGGGCTTAAGCCTCAGCCAGTTCTTCATGAGCTGCTGGTTTTCTTCTCCCGCCTCCCGTTTAGGATGACAAGTGTGAAGGGGGGTGTGCCCCTCCGGTGCGGCCAGGGCGGCTTGTGTACGGCTTCAGCGCTCGCCTCCGCGGGACCCCCCAGAGCCCTGGAGGCCCCTGAGCCCGGCCCGGCCGGCCGGAGCCCCTGCCCCGGGCAGGTGGGGCAGTTCTTGTGCAGCTCAGGCACAGCCGGGCCTGCGATGACCCAGGGTGTGGGAACGTACGGCCGCACCGCGTAGGGACAGCCGGTCGGGGTCCCCACTGGAAAGTGGAATATAGACCTCAGTGCAAGGTTGTGATAAAGCCGTTTGTACCATAATTAAGAAAAAATGTAAAACAGTCAGCAACAGGCTTTATAAGAGAGTAATAGATGGTAGTTTTTACGGTTACGTTCTGTCCTGTGGTCACAATGAGTGTCAAGTGGAGTCTGGGCTCAAAGGCTTCCGAGGCGTCTTAGCAGACAGCGGACCTGACGCAGAGCTGCGTGTGGTGGGGCTTCTCTCATTTGTTCAGATTTTACTTCCTGTTGTTTTGTTTTTTTAAAGGCAGGTGAGCTCTATTATCCTTCCTGTTGACAGCCTGCTGTGGGTAAAAGTGCTTAAAATTTGGCCCTTGCCATCAAAGAGCTTAAAATTGCTCTGTTTATCCTGACGTCTTACATAGGTGTGTTTTGTCAACAAGTGAAACGTTGGCTCTTTTAAAAATCACTGCCATGTTTTCAAAGCATAGAAAGAAAACTGTTTCGTAGCAATAGAACTCAAGTCGTGTAAGGCTCCCTTCCTAAATAACCCAAGACATTAGTGGAGGGGCTCACTCATTTACTTTGGTTCCCCTTCAGTGGCTGTATTATTCAACTATAATATGGCTTAGCTTACATAAGAAGAAGGGGAGGTCAAGGCATTTATACCCCGTAAATAACAGCTTTAAATTGCGGCGCACAGGACCTGGCCTGCTGCGTGGGTCTCGTAATGCCCGTCGAGTCTCCCCCTCAGACCCCTGTGTGGGGCTGTGCTTTGGCTGGCTGGGGGCCGTGTGGGGCAGCGGTGTGTGAGTGTGTGCGTGCGTGCGCACTGTGCTGTCCTGCGGCCTGAAACGCCGGTTTTGTTTTGTTTTGGACAATGTAAATCATTTAGTTGAATTTTGTACTCAGGGATGAAACAATATTAACGCTATTGAAAAATTATCTTTTTAGTTAAAAAACTAGGTCACTATATGTACAGTCCTAACCAATTAACAATGACCAGCTGCATATCTCCTTTGCAAATACGTTTTTATGCTCGAGAACAGGCACAGTTCAACAGTGTGGTGACGCCATTGATCACCTGAGGCGGATCATTGAAAAGAAGCACGTATCTTTAAACAAAGCAAAAAAACGACGTAGGCCCCGGTAGGTGATATTGCTTCCTTTTTAAATTTTTTTCTAGTGTAAAACTAATTCTCAGTTAACGAAAGAAAATCTGGAAGGAAGGTGTGGAAGCATAGGGAATTTAAACAAGGAATGTGTGGAAATGGGAGGAGTCAGTGTCTAGGACACTGAAAACTTGTGTTTGAAAATGCTTGGGTTTAAGGGATAAGTTTGTAACTGAAACATTTAATTTTGAGTGCAAGTTTGGTGTGGAATTATTTGACTAGAAAATGCATGAACTCCTGTGGAGTAAATGTGAAATATAAGAACTGAAATATTGAAATCGTAGCGTTTTAACAGTCACGGGAATTTAGAATTGCGCAGCGAGGCTGCCTGAAGCCACGGCCGGCCTATCAGCCGGTAGTATCCAGCCTTCAAGGTCCCCCAGCAGGATGGGGTGTGCCCAGAGCTGCGGGTCTGTGCAGGGTGCCAAGGCGTCTCCCGGCCTCTCCCACCCTGCAGGAGGATGGGCGCATGTATATTGGATATTAGTATTTCCTTTGTTGTTTTATTTTATTACTGTTTTTTAAAATGTTTATTTTTGAGAGAGAGAGAGAGCAAGCGGGGTAGGGGCAGAGACAGAGGGAGACACAGAATCCAAAGCAGCCCCCGGGCTTCGAGCTGTCAGCACAGAGTTCAACGCAGGGCTCGAACCCACAAGCTGTGAGATCATGACCTGAGCCAAAGTTGGAAGCCCGACCGGCTGAGCAACCCAGGCGCCCCTTCCTCTGTTGTTTTAAAGTGGATTCTTCCAGATCCTGTTGTTAACTTTTGACTTCTCTAGATCATTGGTCTCAATCTGAAGCAGTGATCAGAATTACTCGAAGGTCTTGATAAACACAAGTTGCTGGGCCCTGGCCCCAGAGTCTTTCAGTAGGTCTGGAGCAGGGCCAATAACTTGCATTTCTGCCAAGTCACAGATAATATTGATGCAGCCGGTTCAGGGACCACAGTTTGAGAAGCACGACCTTAGATCTCAGATCCCGTTTTGTTTTAAGGTACATTGAAGAGGAAACATGAAGATATTGGTGCTGTTGTTTTAAGAAATGTTTTAGGGGCGCCTGGCTGGCTCAGTCGGTTAAGCGTCCGACTTCGACTCAGGTCATGATCTCGTGGTTCATGGGTTCGAGCCCCGCTTTGAGCTCTGTGCTGACAGCCAGCTCAGAGCCTGCAGCCTGTCTTCAGATTCTATGTCTCCTTCACTCTCTCTGACCTTCCCATGTTCACGCTGTCTCTCTCTGTTTCTCAAAAATAAGTAAAAAACATAAACATAAACATAAAAAAAAAGAAATGTTTTAAAATTTTTTCCTCAAAAAAAGTTGAAGGTAAACAGCATTTAGTACTATTTAACCAGTGACATTTTGATTATATACTAATGATAATACACTAAAAATAAGTTGAATGCCTTTTGATGAGGTTTCTACATATATTATTACGGCAAAATTGAGTTTATGATTTCTAGATTCCTGGGTTAGCTAAGTGCTAAATGTTGGGGCGTGTTTTGTCTCCATACAGAGGATTCCCACCCACGATGACGACACTGTGTTTACTAGATGTGGTCCACTGGCTGCTCGCCTGCTGCGGGAGGCCCCAGACGGAGTGTCGGCACAAATCCATAGAACTGTTTTACAAGTTCGTGCCTTTATTGCCAGGTATTGTGGTCTTTAGGTCTTACAAGTCATGGGGTTTGCTTTTACGGATAGTTTAGAGCTGTGTACTTACTTAAAATGTAATCTTTTGTTATTCAGATGAATGTAACAAATAAAACGTTCCTAATAAAAAAGTATGTTCAGTAACCATTATGGATCATTTGCATGACAAATATAAACTATGGGCTGTACATTTCACAAAGATTTACAGAAGGAAAGAAAAAAATGCTAATTTGATGTCAGTCAAATGATACAGAGGAAGTAAATTTAGATTCCAGTATCTTCTTTATTCTTCTACATGTTCACTTTTCTGTATCATTTAAAGGAAATGGAGAAGGATTGGGTAACCATTGCAGTTGTTAACAAGATACTCAGTTAAGATTTAGAAATTTTATTAATAGTTAATGAAATACTGCAGTTTTTAAAAATTTTACCATGTGATTAATGAGAACTTGCTAGACTCCTAAATCTGAATGATCTCAGATTACTGTGAGATTAAAGGAAAACAGAGAAGCTGTGTTTGTTTTGTTTTGTTTTAATAACTATTACACTAAGCCATTAAATTATGCTTATGGACTTGAAAAATTACTAAATTTCTTAGGAATAAATGTATTGTTCTGTCTTCTCCAGTAAGTCCAAGCCAAGGTTTGGGAGCACAGGTGTAGAGGTGTTGTGCCTCAGGACAGACCCGGGCCCTGCCCCCTGTGGGGTGCTTCCAGAACTGGGACAGACCTGGGCCCTCCCCACTGTGGGGTGCTCCCAGAACCGGGACAGACCTGGGCCCTGCCCCCTGTGGGGTGCTCCCAGAACCGGGACAGACCCGGGCCCTGCCCCCTGTGGGGTGCTCCCAGAACCAGGACAGACCAGGGCCCCGGCCCCCTGTGGGGTGCACTGTGCACGAGTCCAGAACCCGGATGTGCTGTGGTGTGTATGTCTGGATAAGAAAAGTGACCGTGCGCTACTAATGATGAGAAAGAGCCTGTTTCTTTTTAAAAATGAGGAGTAAGTACTTCAGGGTTTTTTCCTCGTAGAGAAAGACGCAAAAATTACTTGGTGTAGTTCTGGAACATGGAAGAGTGTACGTGTTGTTATACTATGGATATATTGTGACGTTATATGCTATAGGGTTATACAGCATGTATTATAATTCTACTACATATGCTATTTGGTATACAAATACGTAGTATATATTTCTCTATTGTAATTTTATGTATATTGGGGTAATGTGCGTTTGGATTATTTTTAATGTAGAGAATTGTTTTTAAAAACAATTCGTATTTTATATTTGCTTATTGCTTTTAATTAACAAAGTTAGTTTCTCTGTTTTTTTAAAGTTTATTTATATTGAGAGAGAGAGAGAGGGAGAGAGTGAGCAGGGGAAGAGCAGGGAGAGAGGGAGAGAGAGAGAATCCCAAGCAGGCTCTGTGGTGTCACCGCAGCTCCCACTGTGGGGCCTGAACTCACAAAGTACAAGATCCTGACCTGAGCTGAAGCCAAGAGTTGGTTGCTTAATGAACTGAGCCACCCAGGCGCCCCTACAAAGTTACTTTTCTTACATTGTCGTTCTCACAACGGTCCTGAAAAGTCCGTGAGAATGGGCTGGGTGGAAGGGTGGGCATGTCTTCCTTATTTTTAAAGGAAACTTGGCCCAGATCGTGTGTCGGTGGAGCTACTAGCTGGCCGAGCTGCCCTCCCCCGGGTCGGGTCTCTGGCCTCCTGTCGCCACACCGTGTCCAGTGAGGCCAGCCTCACGGATCCACTATATTTCTCGTTACTGATTGCCTGCAGTGGGGACCTCACGTATGTTTAACGAAGTAACTGGAGCTCTGCCTCCCAGAACTGTCTCTGTTACAAAGCAGGCTAAGCAGCCCGTGACCCTGGCTGCCGCCAGCATACACTTTACGTAAAAGGGCCGAGCGTTCCTGGGCTTCTCTCCTCTGTGCCTCCAGTTGTGCCGCCGGCTCTCTCTCTGCTCTGTTCAGCCCCTCGTGGCGTTTTCGGTTTCAGTGAAGTTTCTGCTTTAATTCCAGCCAGTTAACGCACCTGTTGCCTTGGTTTCAGGTGCATGATGCAGTGGTTCGTCACCTCCACCTGTTAGCTGGTGCTCACCACGACAGGCGCCCTCCTCGTCCACCCCTGCTTACCTGCTCCTCCCACCCCACTCCTGTCTCTGACCATCAGTTTGTTCTCTGTAGTGACAAGTCTGTTTCCTGGTTTGCTTCTATTCGTCCCCTCACCTCGTGTTTGTTTTGTTTCTTAAATTCCGCACATGAATGAACCCACACCATGTTTGTCTTTCTGACTGGCTTCGCTTGGCATAATACTGTCTAGCTTCATCCACGTCGTTGTAAATGGCAAGATTTCTTTCTTTTTTTGGCTGAATAATGTTTATACCACGTCTTCCTTATCCACTCATCAGTCAGTGGACACAGGCTGCTTCTGTATCTTGGCTGTTGTTAATAATGCTGCCTCCAGTGATTTTTAAGGGACGATGTTAAGTGTCTCTTTATTGATTGAGTGCGAGAGTGAGCCGGCAGGGGAGAGGCAGAGGGAGAGAGAGTCCCACGCAGGCCTCATGCTCAGTACGGGGCCCGACGCAGCTCTCGCTCCCCTGACCGTCAGATCATGCATGACCTGAGCCAGAATCAGGAGTCACCTGAGCCACCCTTCGGTGCCCTGCGAGGGTACACTGTCTAGGCAGCACCCAGACCAGTGGGACGTAACGACAGCTGCAGACATGTCCCTGTGACAGGTGTTGGGGCTTCTGACTTCTGATGTTCATGGTGGATGGGAAGCCGGGGTCACAGGAGCTGTCGTTTCGGGAGGAGAGAGAGAAGGAGGGTGCGGAGATCCCTGGCCGTTGGAATGTGCTTTCCAGGCCTGTCTCTTCTCCGGGTTCCCCGTTCTCTCCTGTGCCTGTGTTTCTGTGTCCTTTCTCTTCTGTGACTCTAGCTGGCATGTAGAGAGAATTAGATATTACCTTTACTCATTGTTAGTTTTATTTTCTCTGTCCATTTTTAGTGAAGATAATAGAAGATTTAATATTTCTCTTTAAAACAAACTTTGAACACAGGATATTGAATCTTTGCTTTATAGCTGTGATAGTTATTTTTTTAACACAATAGGAAAACTATTTCTTACTACATCAGAAACACATTATTGTTTTGCATTCTTCCTTTAACTTCATCAGAATCAGGATGATTTGACCTTTTGAGTCACTGATTTCAGAACATGCAAAATAAAATTTAATGTTTTTTCATAAAATGTAATGATTTTTTTCATTTTCAGTTTAGAAAATGTAACTATCTAAAAGAAAAATGTCTTTTAAAACATAATTTGACTCTTTTGCTTAATAAAAACTGCACTTACTGTGTGATATTATAAGCACTTCTTCAACCCCTCGGTCCTCGTAGGCACCTCAAAGGCAGATACTGCTGGAGGAGAACACCGAGACCGGAGAGCGGCAGGGTCCGCGCAGCAGGAAGTAGGGCAGGGGCCGGGGTCGCAGTGCTCTCTTCGTGTTGATTTTTTAAGTTACTCCTGAAAGAAAGGGTAATAATGTTCAAGGAAAAAGGCGAGGGAAAGGATGTGGCATTTACCGCTATGCAAGTGCATCCAGCCGTTTTTCTAATGTTCCAAGTAACTGAAGAGAATGGCTTTGGTGGAAAGACCTTCCTGGCAGTAATTCCAGTGAAAGAAGTTATGACTACTGTGGTTAAAAAAACTACGTCTTGTCGTTCTGAAATTTTACTGCTCTAGTAGGTACTTTATATGGACTTCTACGTAAACTGTATTTGAAATCATACTGGATTCTTGTTCTGCTCTGATTCCTTTTATAAACATATCAGACTGAGTTCTAGCTTTGTTATTGTTTATTTTTATTATTTATTTATTTTAATAATGTGAAAGCTATTTAAAGGTGTGTTTTAATCTTGTTTCTTTTTTAAGGCAACAGGTCACCTTCTTTGTGGCTGAAAGAGGTCCTCAAGAACAAAGACGTCTCCTTCCTCATACACACGTTTGAGGGGGGCGGAGCGAGCTGCGCCCGGCCGTCGGGCATCCGCGCCCAGCCCACGCTCCTGCACCTGCACGGGCCGTTCAGCCTGCGCGCCGCGCTGCAGTGGGCGGACATGCTGCTGGCGGCGCTGGAGTGCTACAACACCTTCGTCGGGGAGAGAGCCGTCGGGGCCCCCGAGCTCCTGGGTACGTGCGGCCCGCCACCCGCGCTCCAGCCACCGCGGCCCAGTTCCGCCCGGAGCCGCCCTGGGCAGAGCAGCGCTGGGGTCTTTGACTAGCCGGGCGCCACTCAGAGTCACCGTTACCAGTGGCAGCCATGGTGGCGTTTATTTAGTCCCAGCGTTATTCCTTGAGCTCATGTGCGGGCAGGAGTCTGGGGACGGGACTGAGGCTGTGGGAGATCTGTCCTTCTGTGCCCAGGTTCTTCGGGATCCTTGTATCAAGTAACCTTTTGAGGTTTTCTTTGCTTTAACACAGTACCAGGCTTCCTCCTGGGCACCTGGCTGGCTCATTTGATAGAGCACGTGACTCTTGATCTTGAGGCTGTAGGTTCGAGCCCCTTTTGGGTATAGAGATTACTTAAAAATAAAATCTTTAAAGAAAAGATGTTTGTAGAATTGAAGAGTTCTTCCTAACAGGAGGCTCAGCGATCTTGTGTTTCTGAGGAGCATGTCCTCATTTTTCTTACATTGTCCTTTCCTTTGTACTTTCCTGTCTCGGGATGGTAACAGTGTTGTGTGCAGAGGACAGAGTGCAGGGTGGGGGCTCCTGTGCCCCGTGGCCCGCGCCGGGAAGAAGGAGATGGCAGGCTCCATCCTTCAGGTGACCTGAATGTGGCCTGGGAGGGAGGAGACGGCCCCGGGAGGTGCCTCTCTGACGGAGCATCCGGGCCGACGGCAGCCAACGATGCGCATGGGCTTTGAGGCGCTCTCGGCGTGCTGTTTTAGTCTGAGCACTAACACCCTAAATCCTCTCTCGCGGGCCAATCACCCAGCTTGCCGCGCAGGACGTGCTCTGTCCTTTAAGTGATTTTCGGTGTAGACAGCGTCCATTCTGGTGGAGGGGCTGGCTGGCTGAAGGAACCACCGGTGTCTCTTTACTTCCGCTGGAGGCGGAGACCGTGTTGGGGATTTCAGGAAAAGAACCAGGTTGTCTTGTTGTCTTCCGTTCGGTCTGAGACGGTGGGACCCAGACACGCGGGGAGTGTGTCGTGTGTGCGTGCACGCGCACTGGGGTTCGGGGAACAGATTTCGCACCATCTTGGAAGACCTGCTTCTGCCGTGCGGGGTCTGCGGGACTCCGGCGTGGGGTTCCCGGAGGGGTGGCTCAGAGGAGATCTGGAGCTCTAAACACAGCGAGAGTAGGTGTCCGGTGGCAAATAGGACCTTAA
The DNA here is from genome assembly GCA_004023785.1 of Mungos mungo. Taxonomy (NCBI): domain Eukaryota; kingdom Metazoa; phylum Chordata; class Mammalia; order Carnivora; family Herpestidae; genus Mungos; species Mungos mungo. The sequence continues at coordinate 10,792 of PISW01002257.1, read as the reverse complement.
ATTTGTTGTGGCAAGAGATCTCATGTATCATTCTGAAAAGTTAAAAAACAAGAAAAAGCATAGGAAACATGCAAAACCTTTCCCCCAATTGCATTCCCTGGTGACAGACACTAAGACAGGTAGTGTTTACTTTTTTAAAGGTTTTCTATGCATATTATATATATATTTAAAAGCTTTTTATTTTTTGATGGGATACTTAACATAATATGCATGCTTTGCTATAATTTGATTTTTAAAATGAAACTTTTAAACAGAAACTTAAAGTATTGGATGTGTTTTTATGTCAGTATATATACCTTGAGCTAATTTAAATGACCATGTGATACTAAATTATGCAAATGTCTCACAATTAAGCAGTCTTCAGACTGTTTTATTTACCTTGTGAGGAGTGGCAGACATTAAAAACAATGTACTTTCTTTCAGATTTGTCCCAAAAAATCCTCTTTGCTTTAAGTAATTGAAAAAGTTAATTTCTGTCATGTGTCATAAATGTGAGCATTTGACATAAAACTGTTAACATTACTTAAAAAAACATATTCGATGGAGCCTAAATACTACAGAGGTTTTTTATTTAACATCTTTATTTTTATTAAACAGCTTTAAAATAATTTCTTTACTGGAAATTTTGCAAAATGCCTGAATTAGTATCACCATTCCATACCCTTTCTATTCTTTATCCTGAGGATTAAGTTATTATGCTGATGTTTTCCTTACATGTCTACATCTCTGTGGCAGAACAATCTAATGTTATAAGTTATTCTGTGTGGGGTTATCATGGCCTTTGTTATTAGGGCACATTATGGATATTACCACTATAACAACATAAATATATATGTTTTGATAAATAATTATTACATATAAAAAGTAAAATTATATGGGTAGAATTGTTTTTGTTTTGTATAGGTTTTACTAAAAAAAAAAAACTTGTTCACCTAAATAAGTGCTATATTTGAATAATGCTAAAATGTTCATTTTTTCCCGCATTTAACATACCTGTAATGTGTCATACAGCCCATTGTCTCCTGGATTTAAGAATATCTGGTGTTTGAGAATGAAATTCTTAATGTATTTTCTGTCAGTTCTTTTGAATATACAGTGATCTGTCATCAGAATTACTTTTAATGATCTGTCAAGTTGGCAATTTGATGAACTACAATTTTCTGAAAACAGAGAATTGGAAACCTTCGGACTTATAAAAGGGTCTCTTCCTCAGTCCTTACCTTTACTCTCTCTTTCAACGTTACACCACTTTGTAAAACTGCCCCTCTGTTTGGGAGGTCCTTACGCGCGGTTTAAAGAGTGAGTGGGACCGCAGAGAGGAGGAAGGTGCCTGGTCTCCCTCCTGCGAGCAGACGGGCCGGCCATGAAGCCGCGGAGATGGGAGAGCAGGGCTGGCGTCTTCGGGTTTTCAGGCCGTGACTCTTAGGAGAAAGTCCCTTTGGGAGCTGATGCAGGTGCATCCGTAACAAGACCACGGCCATAATTCGTCTCTCTGTTGCCCCTGTGAGGGATGTTTAGGTTTCTGTTGTCTCATTATTCAGAGCTGCTGTGCTGAACATCCTTACAAGCAGGTCTTTACAACTCTGCCGTTATCTCATTAGGATAAAATTCTGATGCTGGATCAAAGCATATGGGCCTTTTAAACATTTGATAGAAACTGTCATGGTGTTTTTAAAGCTTTTTAAGTTGGAACTTTGACTTAAGAGTATATCATGCCTATACTCAAGGAATTTTACATTAATCTTAGTGGAGTTAGAAGAAGCATATGTTAAGTTGAGTGTAATTTTTTCTAGGTACTGAAACACAGTCTTCGCTTTGGAAAGCAGTGACTTTCTTTTTAGAGACCATTGCTATGCACGATATCACAGCAGCGGAAAAGTGCTTTGGTGCTGGGGCCATAGGCCACAGACCCAGCCCCCAAGAGGGAGAAAGATACAATTACAGCAAATGCACAATTGTGGTCCGGATTCTGGAGTTCACCACCACGCTGCTCAGCGTCTCCCCAGAAGGCTGGAAGGTAGGGCCACTCCTGCTGCTCTGTTAGGCTAAGGTCAGTACTTGGCAGTCAAAGAACACTTTCCAGTACCCATTAAAAGTGGTTTTGGCTTTCTTAGAACTTTCCATTTCTGTAGGAGTCCTGTGTTCTCAAAGGTAGTAAAGCTTTGTGTGTGCTTGAGATTCTGAGTGTGTGAATAGAAACAAAATAGTTGTTCTTTTTTATTGGATATTGCATTTTATGCTATGATCCTTCAAACATTGCCTTAGGAAATGTACATTAACAAATATTTGTAAATGTATCTGTGAAGCTGATTAGATAAACAAAGTCCAGTCAGTCCATCCAGTTAGTACGTACTGAGTGCCCGCTGTATGCCAGGCTGCCTGTAGGTACAGCGTTGCCCTAAGCCAGGAGCCACAGAACTGGGGTCCACAGGCCAGACCCCACCTGCTGCCTGCTCTTGTAAGGAAGGTTTTATTGGAACACGTCCAAGTCCGTTTGTCCGTGTATGTCCATGGCTGCTTTCGCAGTATAATGGCAGGTAGTTAGTAGTTGCGGTGGAGACCATAGGACCCACAAATCCTAAAATATTTATTGTCTGACCCTTTACAGAGAAAGTTGCCAACCCCTGGCCTAGTGAGGCAAAAGTTCCCAGCTTCATGGACCTTACACTAGTGAAAATCTAAGTGCTGACTAATGGATACGTCTTTATCCAAATCATCTTTTGCAGCTCCTTGAGGATTTATGTAATAACACAAACCTTATGAAACTCTTGGTGAAAACCGTCTGTGAGCCCTCAAGCATAGGTTTCAATACCGGTGATGTCCTGGTGATGAGCCATCTTCCTGATGTGTGTGTGAGCCTGATGAGAGCCCTGAAGACGTCCCCATTCAGAGAGCTCCTGGAGACATGCCTCAAGGAAGAAATCACCGCGCGGAGGTGGGCGTCAGATCGTGCCGCGGACCGCTGTGTGGGTTTTCGGTTGCGGCTGCCGTCTCCCACTTCCTGAAGTAAAGGGTCTCATTGTTTGAAAATCATCTGTTTAACAGACGCCTCCTCTGCCCTGTGTAAGCGAGTCTCAGACGTGGTTAGCCCCGTGGTTCCCTTGTTCATTGTGAGCCTGTGTTCGCTGTCCCAGCTCGTGGAGTGAATTTGAGTGTCAGGTGGTCACTTAACCCACTCAGAACACACAGTTTCCAGTGTATCCTGCTAGCGTGGTGACCGGTTCTCATCTAGCTTCTTTTTGGTTTTGTCCCATGGCAGCATCGAGGAGCTCTGTGCCGCTGACCTCTGCGGCCCCGACGCTTCCGTGGACCGGGCCAAGCTGGCCTCTGTCCTGTCGGCCTGTGAGCAGCTTCACCGAGCCGGCCTCCTGCACGGCGTCTTACCGTCTCAGGTAGCCAGGGCCACTGCGTTCCCACCTCTCTCTCAGCGTTACTAACAGTCGTCCACTCGCTCACATACATGTATGTGTTACACGTCCTGTCTGTGTGGGTGTGTGGAATTGGGCGTTACAGAATCCCTTGTTCCAGACGTGTTGACTCAGAATACAAACATACACACTTATAAGTATAAAATGAAAATAGAGGACATTTCTATCTCCCGCAGCCTTCTGACCAGCTGTAGGGACTGCTGCCGTGCCTCGGGGCTGGGCACGGCAGACGAAAAGATGTGACATGGAAAGCAAAGTTGAGTGAGAATTTTCCTGACGGTTAGAAGGTAGTTGTCAGTGTTGAAGACCATGGATTTTGTTAATTAATGAGTGGTATGAAACTGTGTGTTTCTATAAAACAGCTTACTGCTGATGTCTCTTTGTTGACTCTCTCTCAGTCTGCAGATCAGTGTCCTGTTGGCACAAAACTTCTTCACCTGGTTTATAAAAGCGTCGCACCTGGAGATGACCGACAGCGCCTTCCTTCCCTGGACCCCGGTTGTAGGCGCTTAGCCAGCGGCCTTCTGGGGTTGGCCTTTGCTTCTGGAGTGCCGGTAGGAGCAGCTGCACGCCGAGCTGTCCTCACACGGAAATACAGAGTCATTCGTAACGTGTTTCTAAAAGCAGGGGTTTAGTTGGAACTTAGTAAGTTCTTAGCTACACAGTACTTTAATCGATTTATATACTCTTCCTTTCTAAAAGGTTTTTTTAAATAAAAGAAATAGGATAAGATTCTTCTTAACCTGGGGTTTTGTCTATCCCACTTTGTTTCCAGAAAGGCTTTAGAAGGCAGAGAACATTTGTGACTATAAAGCTGAATTGTTAGCACAGTGGCTTCCTCTTCCCATCCTTAGCTATCTCCAGACGGCTGGTTTGGGATATCCCTTTAGGGTAATTCCAGAGGCAGCGCAGAAAGATGCCCCCGTGGCTCCTCGAACCGTAGGGGCTGGCCTCAAACAGTGTCTGCTGTCGCTGAGATCTGCTAACCGTCCTCCGTGTTCACCCCTCCATCTGTCCTCCCTCCGCCTGCAGCAGAAAGCTCTTCTTTGTCCCTTTGGTCACGTAACGTAAACAAATTACATACTTAAATTGTTTAAAAATACTCTTACTGTCCTCTTTCCTCAAAGCAACACAAGGTTTTCTGGAAATTTGGGCGAAACATAGATCAGGGAAGATTTCTTTCCCCAAATGAAACCTGGAAAGTACAGGCTCATTGAAATGTGCGCAGTTCAAACTTGACCCCAGGCCTTCAAACCCCAGGTTCTCTTTAGACCGTGCTGTATGAGTTTCCCCGCTCGCCGTGAGCAACTTCCAGGAGTCTGTCTGTAACAGGTGAGGTGCGTCGTCTTATCACACCTTCCCGTGCCTCTTCGCAGTGTGAGCACCTTGTGAGTCTTCTCCTGGAGACGGCAGCATGGAGTGTGCCCCGCGCAGGTGCATCCCGGAGAGACGTGCACAGCTGCTGTCGCGGAGAGTACTTTTATAGCTTGTTCTCAGAGACCATCAACACCGAATTGTTGAAAGATCCAGATCTTGCAGCATTGGAGCTCATGAAATCATCTGTAGATAATCCCAAAATGGTAATGAAATTTTTATTTTTTAATTTTTAGTATTTTTATTTTTTTTCTCGTAGCAAGAATTACTGTCAAACTCCACTCATTGGTCCAGAGACCCTTGTGGTGTTAGCGAAAGACTTGCTCTCCTGTAGCTCACTAGCTGCACTTGTGAGTTCTTGGTGAAATTTTTAGTTCAGTGAACTCTTTTCTTATTTAATGCTTATAAAAAGATTGCCGTGTTCTTGAAAAATGTCATTGAAACAAAACAGGATCTCTTCCTGGAAGGTTTAAAGCTTTTGCCAGTCTTTGAAAACAAAATCAAAGGAAAGAAAACAGCTTTTATGAACAGTTAAGAGTGTTAAATAGACAGTAAAATGTGGATTATTTTTCTAATCTCTCATTCCCCCAGAATTTCTAGGCCTAGTATTACAAGGCACAGTGTAGGACGTTGACGTTTGTGAAGAAATGGCGTTGGAGCTCATAAGCGCGTCGTGAGGCCTGGCCCGCCTTTGTTTCTGCGCCAGCTGCCAGCGGGGCCTGTGCGATCAGAGTCCTTTCTGTAGTCATGGCCCTGTCGCAGGTCGGCACGGAGAGCCGTCATTCCCTGTACGATCCTACTGTCGCCCGCTGGGTCCCCTCACATTGAACCTCGGAGCTCAGTATTTAGCATATATTGACTTCGGTTTGCGAAACTTGTTAAACTTTGAAATGTAACCCAGTCTACAGACAGACAGAACCCAGGAACTGGTGGGAACGGCCATGAGTGCACCGTTTCCATCGAGTTAAGCTTTTATTCTAAACAGTGCTTGTCTCTTGTGGGGAGTATTTTGTGGCCGATTGTGCTAGGTATTTATGTTTTTTAAAGTTAGAAATGAACTTTTCTAGACCCGTGCCCCCCAGGAAGGGGTGGTGGTCTCGGAAGCTGCGAGACTCCCGGTAAAGGTGGTGGATAAAAGCCGCACACGTTTATTTCTACTTCCTCCTCAGCTCCCTTTAAAGTGACAGAAATGGGTCTGTGGGTTTTTTTGTTTTTTCTTAAACACAGTCTTAAAGGACACAGGTTAAAGGAGAAAAGAGAGACAACGTTTTGGAAGCTGTTTCTAGCAAAAGGGCAGGTCGTGCCAGACTTCGGGATCCAGGAAAGCTGCCGAGTGACGTGGCCTCGGGGAGACAGGTGGCCGCGTGGCCTCGGGGAGACAGGCAGCCGGCGTGACATGGCCTTGGGGAGACAGGCAGCTGGCGTGACGTGGCCTCTGGGAGACAGGCAGCCGGTGTGACGTGGCCTCGGGGAGACAGGCGGCCGCGTGGCCTCGGGGAGACAAGCGGCCGGCGTGGCCTCGGGGAGACAGGCAGCCGGCGGCGTGGGCTGCAGAGGCTGGGCTCCCTGGGCTCTGGCGGGAGAGCCCCCGGCCTCCGGAGCGCCACCAGCAGGCTGTGAACGAGAGGACTGCGGTGCGGCTGCTTCCCTGGCCTGGGCCTCGGGGAACCGGTTCTCCCTGCCTGGGGACACTCGGGGCCTCCGGAGTTCTGTGCCGGGACGCCCTCGGCAGAGCTGAGTGTAGGATATCCTCTTGTTGTTGTTGTTTATCAGCGAAAGACCTGTAGTTAAGAGCAGAGGCATTTTCTATGTGTAACACCAGTATTTGAGTAATGAAGTGGAGTTTGAAATACTTTGCACCATACGAAAAACATTTTATTATCCCGCAAGTGAAAGCTCTGTTTTGTATTTTAATCTCTCAAATTTAATGTCAGTTCTCCAAGTCTTCCGAACTTCTCCCACTAGTAATTTTTTAAACGTTTATTTATTTTCAAAAGAGAGCAGGACGAGTGGGGGAGGGGCGGAGGAGAGGGAGACAGAAGACCTGAGGCAGGCTCCTTGCTGGCAGGGGGGAGCCCAGTGTGGGGCTCGAGCTTACGAACCACAGTGTGATTTGAGCCACACTTGGATGCTTCACTGACCGAGCCACCCAGACGCCCCTCCCACTAGTAGATTTGAACAACCAGAATGTTTCTGGTGTTTGCTATATTTTTGTATTTTGCTCATGTTTCTGTTGAGACAAACTTTCTTACTCGTTTTTAAGAGGTTTTTGTATATCTATATTTTTAATAATTTATTTTTTCATTTCACATCCAAGTCAGTTAGCATGTAGTCCAACAGTGATTTCAGGAGTAGATCCTTAACGTCCTTACCCCTTTAGCCCCCCCCCCCCCCCCACGGCCCCTCTGAGAGATTTTTGTGTGTTAAGGATGGTAGACCTTTTCACAAAAGTACTTTTTCCTACTGGCCATTAACCTTTCAATCTTACTTAGAGTATTTATTCCATACAGAAGTATTTAATTTATTATAGTTAAATTTGTTAATCTTCGTTTCTGGTGTTCCTCTCTTTGTGAGATACTTAGAAAGGCCTTCTCCACCCCAGTATTATCTTTAAAATCTGTCCGTATTTTCTTCTGTTTCTTTTATAGATTGTTTTTTTTTTTTAACAAACGTAAAATAATGCTAAGAGCACTGGAGAAATGACATTTTTCCCCCAAATGATTACATATCGACAAACATTTGTTCACCAATGCGTACTTTCCTTGCTCCCTCAGGATCCTACCTTTCTTGAGTACCAGATCCCCGTGCCTATCTTGGTCTGAGGCTGGACATTTTAATTTGAGACTTAACCATTTGTTTCTCAGCCGGAACCGTGATGTTTTAATGTAAGCACCTTTAAAGCACATTTAGTCATCTGCTAAGGCAGTCTTCCTTCTCGGTGTTTCTGCTTTTCAGAACTCTCCCAGCTAGACTTGCATATTTATTCTTAAAAGTGAAACTTAGAATCTTGGCAGTTTCTTTACCACCTTTCCCACACGTAGGGTTTTTGAGGGATAATACACTGTGTATGGACTAAATTTATATCAAGTTGACCTTTTTAAAAAAAAGTAGGGCTACTTTTTCTAAGGTACATCTCTCCATTTATTCAAACCTTTATTCATATTCCATCTTTTTTGTTACATAGAATAATTTTATTTGTCTGGTTACTGCACGTTTCTTAAGAACATTTGTAGATATAGGATGCTATTTAGTTGTGAATTTTTTTTAATGTTTATTTATTTTTGAGACAGAGACAGAGAGCAAACAGGGGAGGGGTAGAGAGAGAGCGGGAGACACAGAATCCAAAGCAGGCTCCAGGCTCTGAGCTGTTAGCACAGAGCACAATGTGGGGCTCGAACCCATGAACCGTGAGATCATGACCTGAGCTGAAGTCAGACACTTAACCGACTGAGCTACCCAGGTGCCCCAAGTTGTGAATGTTAAATATTTTCCCTTTATATTTTCTTTACTAGCATGTGGTATACCAGAAAAAGACTGATTATATTTGTTTATTTTGTAACCATTCACATAAATGAATATCTTTTTCCCCCCCAAATTTTTGAGATATAATTGGTAACATTTTATAAATTTTAGGTGTATAACATGCTGATTTGATACAATCAAATTTGATAGTCACCCAGAACAATTACTGAGATAAGTTCATGTTCATCACCTTATGTTGGTACAATTTTTCCTTGCAATGAGAACTTCTAAGCACTCAGCACATTTCAGATACGTGATGCAGGAACTTGAGTCACCGTGCTGTCCATCATGTCTCCAGAGCATATTGTAACTGTTAAGTTTACCTTTGATCACTTTCACTCGTTTGCCCAACTCCCCATCCTGTGCCTTAGGCAAGCACCAGTCTGCTCTCTGTATCTGAGTGCTGTTGTAGGTTCCACATATAAGTGATACCATACGGTTTTTATCTTTCTCTGTCGGACCTATTTCACTTAGCATAATATCATCAGGGTCCAGTCCATGTTGTAACAATTGGCAGAATTTTCTTCTTTTTAATGGCTGAATAGTTTCACTGGATACGTCTATACCACATCTTCTTTATTCATTCATCTGTTGATGGACTCTTAGATCGAGTCCATGTCTGTGTCCACTGTACATAACGCTACAGCGAACATGGGTGCAGATATATTCTCTAGACAGTGATTTCCTTTTCTTCAGACACATACCCAGAAGAATTGCTGGATCATATCGTACTTCTGGTTTTAGTTTTTGGAGGAACTGTCTTCCTGGATACCACTGCGGCTGCACCAGTTTGCATTCCCACCAACAAACAGTGCACAAGGGTTCCCTTTTCTTCCTGTCCTTGCCGACACTCTTGTCTTTTTGATCCCAGCTCTTCTTACGGGTATGAGATGACATCTCATTATGGTTTTGATTTGCATTTTCCTGATGTTGACACTTTTCATGTACCTTTTGACTGTCTTCTTTGGAGAAATGTCTATTCAGTTCCTCTGCCCATTTTTAAATCAGATTGTTTGATTTTTTGCTGTTGAGTTGTATGAGTTCTTCATATATTTTGGATCTTAACCCCTTATTAGATACATGATTTGTGGATATTTTCTCCCATTTTATAGCTTGCCTTTTCATTTTGTTGATGGTTTCTTTTGCTGTACAGAAGCTTTATAGTTTGAATATAGTTCCATTTGTTTATTTTTGCTATTGTTGCCTTTGCTTTTGATGTCAGACCCCAAAAAAATCACTGCTAAGACCAAAGTCAAGTAGCTTATGCCCTCAATTTTCTTTTGGACTTTTATGGCTTCATATCTTAAGTTCAAGTCTTTAATACATTTTGTCCTGATTTTTATGTGTGCTGTAAAATAGGTGTCAACTTTCATTTTTTACATGTTGCTGTTTAGTTTTTCCAGCACCATTTATTGAAGAGACTATTCTTTTTCCATTGTATATTCTAAGCTCCTTTGTCCTTCTTCATCGTATGGCTCCTTGCACGTGTTTATTTCTGGGCTCTCTGTTCTGTTCCATTGATCTGTGTGTCTGTTTTTATGCCAATACTGTACTATTTTGATTACTTTGACATTATAATATAGTGTGGAATCGGGAAGCGTCATGCCTCCAGCATTGTTCTTTCTCAAGATTCTTTGATTATTCAGGGTCTTTTGTTGTTCCATACAAATTTAAGGATTATTTGTTCTATTTTTGTGAAAAATGCCATTGGAATTTTGATAGGGACAGTATTGAATCTGTATATTGCTTTGGATAGATCCAACATTTTATCACTATTAATTATTTTATTTCATGAGCATGGAATATTCTTCCACTTATTTGCATCTTCAGTTTTTTCATCAATGTCTTCTAGTTTTCATTGTATAGGTTTTTAACCTCCTTGGTTAAATTTATTCCTGGGTATTTTATTGTTTTAGTAAATGATTATATATTCATTTTTGAGAGAGAGAGAACACATGTGCATGTATACAGGTGGGGGCGGGGGGGGGAGAATCCCAAGCAGACTCTGCATTGTTGTGCAGGGCCCAACACAGGGCTCAGTTTCACAAACCATGAGGTCATGACTTGAGTTGAAATCAAGAGTCAGATGCTTAACTGACTGAGTCACCCAGGCACTCTAAGGTATTTTATGCTTTTTGATACAACTATAAATGGGATTGTTTTCTAAGTTTCACTTTCTGATATAGAAAGTATATAGAAATGCAACAGATTTTTGTTTTGTTTTTTTTTTTAATTTTTTTTTATTTTTTAATATAACACAATTTATTTATTTAACATATGCAATTATTTTCCGTCATTTACAATACAGTAGTTACAATGACACTCCAAACAGAAAAGCAAAGTAAAAAATCAAAACCCCCACTTCTATTTCCTGTAATTAGGCTTATACAGAAATTAATAGGTTAAGTACCAACTAGTTAATCACCTAATTTCACAGCTATCTGAAGTGGCATTCGTTATTTAGCAGC